>APFE030465020.1:38434-73916 GCA_000404065.3 Pinus taeda | reverse complement strand
TTCAAGTACACATTGTTTTTTGGTAGCCTAGAGGACCTAAAAGTGCACTTGACTGGTAACAACTAGTAAACGTTTGGGGGCCTTACGATATGTCCATCTTCCCATAGGTTGGGCTTTCTCCTAGGGTATTACACAAGATTTGTATCCAAGAATTTTGGCTCAACGAGACTTGCTTTTCATGGCCATTTCCAATTGTGCTACCAACAACAAAATATATGTACACCTTTTAATTCCATAATTGAAAATTGTCAAACGTTTAATGTTTTTTAGAGTTATCATATTTGCTTTTTAATTCCATGATTGAAGTTATTAGAATTTTCATATTTTCCATAACCATGATTTCAATTTTTAAGGCCATGGTTGAAGAATATTGAAATTTTAACCCTTAGAAAAAGGTGATGTAACATCACAACTTTTCAATTTTGGGGCATTTTTCATGTTTTTTTGAACAAAAAAGCATTTTTTCGGGTTGGATTTCTTACTTTGTGGTTGTAGTTCTTGTTAAGATGGAAACATTATTAATTTAGATAAGAGTTCTATAAGTTCGAATTTAACAATGAATTTAAATAATTGTATAAATTTTTAAGTGAATAGTATCTTACCCGGGGTGGACTTAAATATGTAAATGATTTCTTAGTTTGAATTAATTCATATGAAATAAAATAATGATGACATGATTAGTTGGTTAAGCGTTAATATCCAAGGTGGTTTACTACATATAATCCTAAATTACGAAATAATGTTAGCAATGTTATCCATGTGTTAGGCCTTATATGTTTTGCTATGGAAATTCTATAGCATTGTGCAGATATCCAATGGCCTCCCTACTTGTATTGGTTTCCTAACCAACATTGAAAACATGCTAAGAGGGTGTATGCATAGTCTTGTGCTAGGCTAAAATGTAGGGAGACTAGATAAATGGTCAAGTGTTGGGAATATGGTTCAATGATGTGTCAAAGTGGTTAAACATTCCAATTCATTATTATGGAATATATGATAGAAGAGTACAGTATTTTGGAGTCAATGCAGGAATGTATTTATTAGGTATGCATGAGTACCTATGAAAGTGTGTAGAGGTAGATACACACACATGCATGGTAGTGTATATGTTGGTTTCATTTGTTGAATGCACCTTATATCATTTCTCATTGACATAAATATTCTAACAATTGAAATGATGGAGTTGGTACGAACTCATGAATTTGAGATCATATTAGGAGCATTTGTGGATGAAATGAAATAATTGCATGCCATATTAGTTCCATATGGATAGACTACATGGAAGCCCTGTTACGAGAATAAAGTGATGAAAATTGTTCATAGATGAAAGAAAGAAAGCTCAAAATGAAGGTTGTTGGGACTTTGTGGTTACCAAATTATTGAATTAAATTTTGGTAGTGAATTCCTTGTAGTAAGTTATTGTTTTTTTTCATGTGAAAGCCTTGATAGCATGGATATTTTCAAGGGTTGTTTACAAACGAAATGGATGTCCAAGAATAAAATGGTGAGACAAGTTACATAAATGGAATTGTTGCAAAAATACATGTGATATTTTGGATCAAATCAAAAGGGCATATAATCCAAAGGGATTTGAATTGGTGGTGAATGAGTACTCTATTAATGAAATTCATGCGAAAATGGTCACTGATTCAAATTCTCCCGTGGTGTTTATCCAAAAAAATCCCCTAGGGGGTAGTTCAATGGGTGATGGAGATGAAAATGAAGTCTTATTTGCAATGAGATTTGAGGTTCCAATTCCCTCGATTCACCAGTGCTTGAAGAAAGGGAATACATAAGCACCTTTAGGTTATATTGGTAGCGATTGAAATTGACCTCATGTCACATGAGTATGAGACCAACCTAGTGGCCAATTCATCTAGATACAGAGAAAATAAAATCAATAGGCAATATATATAACAACAAATAGAAGAATTCTTTCCCATGGAAACATCATGAAGAAAAGAATCATTCATATAGATAAGTCTTGAATTAAGATTGCATATTTATTTTAAAATATATAATTATAATGTGGATTGAGTTCTCCTATGAATGATATAATTACGATGGAGTTGATAAATATTGAGTTTATTGCAATTGTTACATAAAATGGTCATAACATTTGTAGTTCATGATGGTTTCTATATGATCTGTTGGAAAATGAAAACATGAAATGGGTAAATTGGAATCAAGAATACCGAGGATGGGCATATTACAAAGGAAAAATAATGAAGCATTAGTTATAATGAATGAACAAATTTAATAGAAAAATATATAGAATGTTTTGGAATAAAGGCATAGGAGTGGGAAAGGCTTAGAGGAGTTAAAGAATGTAACGTGGAAAGGATACAAAATTTAGTTAATAATTTGATCTAAATAAAATTATGATGTCAAAATTGTATATACCTATAGTTGTCTAGTAATGTGTAGTTAGGATAGTGCAAAAATAATTGAGAGGGGAATGCTACACTTTTGTTTCGATCCCCAAAATGTAATAACATAAATATGTGATTTAATTTTTGAGCCAAAAAGTATTACCGATGTCTAGAAAACCAAATTATGTACATCAAAGTTTTTAATAAAAAATAAATCACTATTTATTAGACAAGGGAGAAAAATGATTGGCTGAGGAGGGGATTGGCGTACCACTCCATAATAGAAGAACAAGAGGGGGATCAATGCAAAGAAAAAGGGCCAAAGCTAAGGAATACTAATATTTTATTAAAAGCCAAAGTGTGTTACCTAGCTTATGCTAAAGCCATATCAACCTTGGAATGTGTTCTAAGGTAGTTGGGAACACATCATAGAGTGCTATGTGGTGGTAAATTACAACCATGCATAGTCTCTATATTTTGGGAGATGACAGTCAATATGATGTTCAATATGAACATCATTCCATCCAACATTCTAGAGATGATACAAGTTGTAGAAAGGGATAACTAAACCTATATTCTATGGTTAAAATTCCGGCATATAATTTTTTTATGAATTTTGCCATGGAGAGTCTATATATATCATTATCATTGATATATCCTATATGGTCTATGCTACAATTGAGGAAAGTGGTAGGACGTCCTAAGGATTTGCATTCAATAAAGTGATGCATTCTTTGGGGAATGTAGACTAGAAAGAAAACAAAGTTAGTGATTTGGTTTTGTTTGGTGAGTTGGAAGGCTATGTGGTAGTGGGAAATTGGGATGAGTGGGAGAAATTATTAGTTATTGTGGACTCATAGACCCAACAACGGGGTGGGATGTTGTATAAATACCTAGCGTAATAATTCCTATGGCTAGGAAAAATGTCCATCATCAACATTTAGTTGTAGCACATCTTTGTAAAATATATGTGTATCAGTTATTATTTTTATAACATTTTTTTGTGTAATTATTTCTAGAAATTAATGGATGTTAATTATTGAGAAACTATTACAAATTAGGTATATTTTTCTATGAATTGAGTGAAGTTTCTTATCTATAGTATGTACAATTTAGTTTTTAGTAGGAATAAAATTCAAAGTTGTAGAAAATTTGTGTAGTAGAGCGGTTTGAAGAAAATTTGCAAAAAAATGTTGTACTTCTCCTTTATCTTAGTAAGCACAAAGTAGGATGGGTCCATTACACCTAACCTTTGCTATAATTTTTTTTATCAAAGTCGATATAATATAATAAATCAATAATTGTATGCATGCAAATTATTTTAATATTCGGAATACTATATCCCTATAGAAATAGAAAATACTCAGGGGGCGGTGGTGGGGGGAGGGTGTGGGGGGTGAATCAGTATTGTGATAATTTTATGACTTTATTTCACAAAGTAAAGAATACTAGAAACACAAACAATCTACTTAATATGAAACCAAGTAATCATGGACACAAAAATCATATATACAACATATACAATATTTGATCTATTCTTCAATTACTTCCAAAAAGGCAAGCTTCGACTTTCTTTCACAATTTTCCCTAGCATCCAATATAAGGGAGATACTCATCTGTAATTTATCAGCTATCAATGAAAGGATATACTATGCTAGTTTATAAACTACCACTGAAATAAAATACTACCCATATTTTACCAGTTGCTCATGAAAGGTTATTTAACCCTTGATTATCTATCGACCACTATTGGAAAGAGAAACAACCCTTGATTTGAAAACTACCACTTTCTTGATCTCCTTGATTAATCATTCATCACAATTTTCGAACTCAAACCAAGGACACTCTTTTTCATAAATAAAAAAATACGTTTGTTATACAATATTTTGATGAATAGAGTCCTGCAAAGGAAAACGGGTGTACCTTGAAGGACAATAAATAATGAAGCATATTATGTTGAACTTATAGAAGGATTAGGAACAACTATGGATTATCGATCCAATGGAATTTTAGTCTTCACCTATTCTAAGTTTGTGTTCAACCAGATGAAAGGCATGTACCAAGTAAAAAAGGAGAAGTTAAAAAAGTTGCATAGAGAAGCAAAAATTATTACTAGTCAATTTCAATCATTTAGCACAATTCATTATGGAAATGTTAATAGGATGTATAGTGATTTATTGTATGGGGAAATTCTAGTTAAATATCTTTGTGTTAAAGATGAATTGGTTTCAAGAAGCACTCTATAAAAGTTTATTGATGGACATTGTAAGATATCTCCGATATGTGTGTTTTTTAGTTATAAATCTTGTGTCTTTAATGGCCATGTGTTTCTTTCATATCTATCGTAAGTGTGCCTCCACAATGTAATCACAACTTGGGGAATTATTCCCATGAATTATCACGGCGGAAATTTTGTATTTAATTCCCTAGATGTGAACATTACTATTTGTGTTTTTAGTCTTGAGTATATTTGAAATGAAAAATTTAGACTGAATAAGTTTGAAGAAAAATTTAGATAGTTACAATTATTTGCATTAATTTTTTGAAATCTTGATCTTTTTAAATAGTAATTTTAAATATTTTTAAATGCATGAGGTAAATTGGTTATTTTAGAGATGAATATATAATATATTATATATATATAATATAGTATATATATATTATATAATATATATATATATATATATATATATAATATATAGATATATAATGTGGATTTAGGGTTTGGATCATTACATGAGTAGTCACCAACTGATTTTTTGAGGCGTAAATGGGATAGAGAATCAATTGAGTCTCAAGCATCAAGTAGACGGAGACTTTGTATGCATGGCGATGACTTTGGTTGTGGATTTAGGAGAATATTAGATGAATCAGGGGAGGGCCATTGTTCACTACATCATCATCGCAGTATATATATTTTTATGTGAAAACATAAATGATATTTTTAGGGTCATATATACATAAATATTGATTTGATTTTTGTCAATTTAGTTTTATTAATTTATAGTAAATTCCATCTTTTTTAGGAGCATCTCTCAATAATAGATCAATTAATGTGAGCGATTAAAGTTCCATCATTCTGATTATATATATATTATATATAGTATATATATATATATATATATTATTATATATATATCTGTCTGTGTGTGTGTGTCCATTTACTTAAATGAAGATTCAGAGAATCATATGTATATGTACATATTTGATACATTTTTATCACATTAACCTAATTAATTTATAATTTCTCTTTTTTTTAGAAGCATCTCTCACTAGGTCATCACGTGAGGGAGTCCAGTAGTCTCGTTTTGGTCAACAAGGTAAATTAACTCATGTACTTGGGCATGATGGTTCTCAATCGTCTTTAGGTGGTCATGAATCTCAATTGCATCATAATCCTTAATTTGGTAAACTATATATTTAATTTCATTTTTCTTTTTATGTTAAAACAAAGTTCTAGGTAAATAAATTGTATATACATATAAGTGTATATCTATTTTTCATGTATATAAATACATTGAAATGATTTAATATTGATGTAATTATATTGAAGCAAGGGGTGAAAACATTGACTGGAGTCAACATAGGTGAAGGAGAGTGATTCAATAACAATACCATATGCCAATTACCACCTATCCATCTGATATTCCTGATGAGATTCCTAGGGAAACAAATATCCAATATTTAATGTTAGAGAGGTGCAAAACTCATTATTCAAAATTGAAAAACAATCTTGGGAGGTTGGAGCTGTCTATAGAGAGTTGGCAAAGCTTGGAAATATTTTTACACTCTCTAAGTATGTTTCTTGATATTTACAAGAACCTTGGGCTAAAAAATGATGGATTTATAGATATGTTGAGGTGTAGAAAGGAAGCAGTGATGGGTCCCAATAAATAGGTCAGGGTAACTAGGAGGGTTACAAAAGCACATGCCAAATCTATGTTCAATTTCAAAGAAGGGCCGAAAAGAAATATGTTGAAGGTGTAATATTTCAAGCACCCTGAAATAGCCCATAATTTGTATGATAGGTTCCTTGTAGAGTATGGAAATCTGCCATGGAATGGCGATGTTCCACATTATGTTTCTTGATTATTTTATGCAAATTTTTTTTTGGGTATGAAACTTGATTGTACTGATTTTACAAATGAATTTTATGGTACTGGGGAATGTCAAACATATGAAAGTAAGGTTTCATTAAGGGATGATTTATTTCCTCGTCCTCCTCCTCCTTTGCTACCTCAACCTCCACATGTAGTAACTTTGTAGTCAGAGATGGATTCCACTTCTCGTATTAGCCGAGAAGAAAGGGATGCCATTATAGACAACATACAAATTGAATTGATTGGAATCGATGTCGATCTAAATTGACAATGATCATGAGCCGATGCGCGTGCTAATTTTGTATTAAATCATTTATGGAATTAGATAATATGAATATTGAATAGGTTAGAGTGTATGCAAAGACTTGCCATGATGGTTAGAAAGACCTAATAGGAACATGGGATGGGATCAGTATGTGTTAATTTTTAGCAATGATATTTTAATATAATATAATATATGTGTTAATGTTGATTCATATATATTTGCAATTTTTTTCAGATATAATCTAACATGAACATATCATATGTTCACCATTTGCATTTAAGTGTTTTGTTGAATAAAAAATTGGATAATATAATGTTGCCACGTTTGGATTCAAATGAAGATATGTTGAGAGATGTTAGTTTTTTTTTAAGAAAATGTTCATACTATTAATATACTTTTATTATATTGGCATTGTGAAGAAATTTTTGTAAAATAAATAATTACATAATTAAATGATAACAAATTTCCATTCCATCAGGAATTTTTGATGCACGACAACTCTCTTCCTCCCTATTAGGAGATGTGCTAGATATTGACTTGTCACAAGTATTGAATATTTCAATTTTATTTTGTTATAAATTGAAGTAAGTTTCATTAAAAAATGATATCTATCGTATAACTTTATAATTAAAAAATTTAAGGTTTGTGCATAGAGTTGTTTTCCAGGGAAGTTGTCAATGGAGTCAACTATGGGGATGGATCGTCTAGATAGTTTTAAAAAGTTGTTATTGTTTTTTTAATAATATGAGTTTATGCATTACCATGTGCAATTTTAAATTTTTAATATATACATGTATATGTGTTGTACAGGGCATCCATTAGGGCACAATGCAAGGGGAACACAACAAGGTATTGAATGAAATTTGAAACCTGAGTCAGCTTTGGGGTTTAGATCATCTAGACAACTTGAAAAAGTTGTTATAATTTTTTTAATATTACAAGTTCATGTTTTTTTGTGTTGAGTTTTAATTTATTAATATGTACATGTTGTACAGGTCTTGCACGAGTGAACGATGGGGGGGGGGGGGGGACACCACGAGGTATTACATGGAATATTAAACCTTTTATAAATTTATTTTGATGATAAGATTCTCATTTAATTTTAATATATTAAAATTTAATTGAAAAGTATACAATATTATGTATATATGCATAATACACATCTTGTGCAGGGAGCCAATGAGGACATGGGTGATGATAGATTGTGGCGACATTCTCTTTGATGCATATTTTTATTTGACAATATTTTTACTGTATTTACTTTTAACATGATATATATTTGGATCATATTTTAACTCTTTATTATGAATTCATATCTTTGATGCATATTTTTATTTGACATTTTTTTATTGTATTTACTTTTATCATGATATAAATTTTAGATATATATTAAACATGACTCTCTATTATGAATTGATCTTTAATATGGAATTTTTTGATATTGTACATTTTCCATGATGATTAATATATGTTACTAGAAGATAATATGGATGTGGATTGATTCTTATGTTTTGTGAAGTTGTTTCATCAAGTTGTTTAGTGAATAGTAAAATGTCAAATTATAAAACATGGTACATTTTGCATTCATGAATAGATCATCATCTTGTATAGAAGAGCTACTATAGATGTGGGTTGATACATAACTTTTAATAAAAGTAGTTCAAAGAAAGCATACTATAAAATTGCATTATACAACATGGTACATTTTGCATGATGCATGTTTTGATGCTTAAAGGTTTTATATTTAAGTTCATGAATATGAAACAATGAAATTAATATTGCATTTAGTTGGTACTTTGTACTGATCACATATGTAGATTTTTAGAACACAACTTTTGATACCCTTTGTAATAGTTAAGGTTTCCCCATACCAACATTTCAAGTGATGTATGTTTCAAGTTAAATGATAATTAGAACTCATCAAGTTAAAATTTGGATAAGTAGAATGCATCAACATTGTGAAAGAATGTAGTCACATATAAATTAGATTTCGGATGCCATTGTTACCCACCAAAGAAATAATTTATCAAACTTTTCTTGGTTGTTCTAGTTAACTTCGAACTCTTTGTTTGTAAGGTTTCAAGTTATAGTTTATGAGTTTAATCAACAATCAACATTATTAAACATGGTATATTTTGCATGCTACATGGTTTGATGCTTAAAGGTTTTACAAATAGCTTCATGAATATGAAGCAATGAAAGTCAATTTCCTTTTTCAAGTGATGTATGTTTTAGGTTAAATGATAAGTAGAATTCGTCAAGCGAGAAGTAGAATTGAGATAAGTAGAATGCATGATTTATGGTACATATATATGATATGTGTGTTTTGTACAAAAATAAATCACATTAATCTTGTTAAATACATACATTCTAAATCTAAAGTGCCTTCTTTGTCTTAACATCTCTTACTATTGTATTTTTCATGAAATATGAGAAAACATAGAGATTGAGCTTAAAAATTTGAAATGTTGAATCAACTGAAGTTGCAATAATCTCAAAATTTGCACATTAATTTTAATGTGGGCCTAACGTTTTTCTTTGTAAATAAAATTTTCAAATATTAAATACTTTGTGTGGAGAATGCATTGTTAGTTTTAATATGTTCAAATAGTGGAGATTATGCAATGCACATATAGATGGTGTATGAATTGCATGTATAGGATAAACACACAATAAAATGCATTTTTTTAAGCAATGAAAATATACAAGAGATACAAAACATTCAAAATTGATGGTAATGAGATATTAATAAAGAAAATATTGTTACTAAGATAACACTAAAAATATTAGAAAAGATACAATGACGACACAAAACAAAATGCATTGAAAACATAGTAGGTGTATAATCAACAACAAACAAGAAGATTGTGATGCTACATCCTTACCTTATAGTAGTATTTGGGATCTTTGAATTTCCTTTTAACTTAGAAACAAAGGCACTAGATTAATGAAAAAATTATGTAATACCTAGTAGTATCTAGAATGGACAAGATAAGAGTGCAAAAAAAGAAAGGCTAACAACCTACTTGAACTCTTTCTCAAATATGAATACAAGGAAAAGATATTGTTCAAAAGTTCTATTAAAACAATTCTAATCGAATGCCATCCTCAATGATCCGTTCATGGTCAACTTTTGACATTCTCCATATTTTATATTTGGATTCTTTTTCTTGATTGAACTTCGACCAATTTTATGTGCGCTACACATACCGAGTGACTATATTGACAACTTGTGGCATTGGTTGATAGTCTTGAAAGTGAACATGACTCTTAGTTTGATGAGTTTCTTGGAAGAAATAACCTTTCAGTATAATAAACCCTCTTTCATAAATAAAACTGCTATCATTATAGTTCTATGCTGACTTCATCTTCTGTTCAGTGCACCACATCAAATAATACTTGACATTTTCTATGTTGTTAATGGGTGCAACTACAACAAAAACATCTCATGCACAATAAAAACAAAAAGTGTAAATTCAGATAATAATTTGCAAGAAATTAGTTATCAACATGTACTTCATTTTATTATATTTAGATCTATATTTTAGCTTTATCTATACTTATGAACATCGATTTTAAAAACATAAAACACACACACACACACACACACACACACACACATATCGTTTGAAATAAATTGGAATGTGAACTTCTATAACAAGTTTAGAAATTCTATCACCTTCAAATGATACTATAGTCTCCTTTGATTCCATCTCTTCGAAGCTTGAAAGTGGCATTTTCCACTTTATATTAAGTTATGTATATTTCCAAGCTTTCACATGTAAACATAATAGGAAAAACAAATATATTTTCTTTTATCAAATGTAAATGCATTACAATACTCTTTTTTTATAACTAAATGTAATTTTTGAGTCCCTCTTACTGTTTCAGTTTCATATGGAATCTATCTATCTACATATTTCACTCCAATATGCCAAAATAATTTGTAGTAAATTAAAATATGTTATTTAAAATACAATTTATACATGAAATATAATCATCAACCAACTATTTAAAGTCTAATTTTAAAATTTTAAAATTTGAAATTAATAAAAATCATCACATATTAAAAATATGTACAAGTTAATATATATGTACATATATGCATACCTCCATTGATGAGTTACTCTTGTGTCTTAGTGAAACAATGCACGATTGAACAACTTGATCAGCTGAGACAAGTCGGTTTGTAAGTGGTCCATTTGATATCTTCAAAGTGCTCATTTTATACATGACCATGTGCCATCATGTTCTCCTTTTCCATGACCAGTCTCAAACAAATTCCAAATGTTTAATGTTGGTTTTCATATGAAGGCAACATAACAAAAATAATGATCATGAAGATTTGAATTTACCTGCCCATCCATCTAACCATATCCAATTCTCATTGATTTTTATTCATGACCTTTCACTGAATCATAAATCATCAAAGCAACCTTGTACAAAATGTGTATCATGTGTATGATCACCGCTGGTATAAAAATGATATTGTTGAATAACATGTCAATTCTCACTGGTGATTTCTATATGATTAATATTATATTCAACATGTCAATATAGAACATCAAAAAGCATAAATACTTGGTCAGAATGATAATATTCACTCAGTAATTCATTTTGTGCAACACATGTCTAATTTTCTGCAAACTAAACTATCAACAAAATAGTCCCTCGTGGAAAATGTTCATAGGATTTTTGAATTGTAGGTCATACCATTGAGATCCATGAGAATGTTTGGTGTATTTATAAATTTCTGTCTAAAAAATATTCAAAAAATCTATCACAGGAATTTCTTCTTCTTGTAAATCAATCCTTCCAGCACATATACTACCACTTGCACCAATTGATGAATGGATATATTGATATTTGTTCCATTCCACTTTTAAGTTGGACAGTGATCAATCATTCATATCAATAGGATATTTGTTGTGAAAAAAAGTAAAATTTCCACAATGATCACAATTTTTACCAGCAACACATTTATTTTGGTAAACTAATTCACAATTTTCTCTTCCACATGGAATTTTGGATATGAAATCATGGAAAGTGGAAGGAGGAGGTGATTTTTTCCAAAAAATTTTACCAAAATTATGGAAGGTGTCATCATATTTTTGAAATTACACATGGTAATGAAAACAACAAGTGTCATGGTTGAAAAAAGACATGTTTAATACATTGGGGGTGAGGAGCGCGAAGAACAGCTAGGGTTGAAAGTTTGCAAGCGCTGATCTCCATGGCAGGGCGTGGAGGAGGGAGCTATACTCCCTCCGACAAGAACGTTATTACCAACCATGGTAAGAAGCCAATGGAAGACGTCAGAAGTCTTGATGACGAGGGGAAAGAGAGCAGGGAGGAAGAGCAAGAGGGAGTCAAACATTGTGAAAATAAAACACAAAAGAAAAGGAAGAAAAAGACAAGGAATAGGGAGCAAAATCCAAGGCACAGAAAGGAACTTGTAAGCCAAAATCTAAGGTTACACCCAGGGTAGTCTTGAATGATCCTGCGCTGCAGGTACACAGGGACCACATGCAAACTTATGCTATCATTTGTAAATTCATGGGAGTATGGCCCACTGAAAAAGCCTTACAGACATGGATTAAATACCATTGGAAACCAAAAGGGAGCATTGACCTACATCTAGGGTCAAAAGGATTCTTTACAGTGGCCTTCACTAATATTGAGGATAAAGACAAAGTGTTTGAAGGAGGTCCCTACATCTATGTAGCTATTGGCCTCTATATGAGGCCATGGATGATGAACTTTGTCCCAGGGCGGGAGACTTTCACATTAGTTCCGGTTTGGGTAAGACTTTACTCCCTTCCTCTTGATTACTGGAAAATAGAATCGTCAACAACCATAGGTAATAAATTAGGACGTTTCGTCAAGGCTTCAGAAGCCACTAGAAGAGGAAAATATACTTCCTTCGCATGAATCTATGTGCAAATGGATCTCTCTGAAGCTCTACTGGATGAGTTGATCTTGGAATTTTTTGATGAAGAATGGGTGCAAACAATAGATTATGAACATATTCCTTTTAGATGTCACAGATGTCGTGAGCATGGAGACTTGTTCGGAGATTTCCCTCTCAGTAAAATCAAGAATAAGAGCAAAACTTCCACAATGAAAGATACGAAAAGCTTTGAAAAAGTGAGCCGCAGAGGAAAGGGCAACAAAAGGGGCACTAAGAAACATTAAGTAGAAGGCACTCAAGTTACGGATAGTAGGTTCCAATTTCTCAAGAAAGAAGAAAAGGTGATAAAAGTAGATCAGGGAATAGAGGAAAGTCCAGAGGACAAGGAGATAGAGGATGACAAAGACCAATGAAAGAACAATAACATACAGAAAGAGGCTATTATGAGCGATGTAAAACTAGATATGGACCAAGAAATGACCCAGAGTGAGATGGAAATAGAAGATCGTGAACTGTAGGAAATTCTAGACAGAGAGCACCTAGATTTGGAAGGGTTCTCTAAATAGGGAACCATGGGAGGGTTATATTCGTTACCTCAAGAAGAGTTCTCTAGAGTACAACAGCTATACTTATGGAAAAATGAGGCTAGTGGGGTGGAAAGGCAAGGTAACATGACAAACCATGGCAAATAAGGTGTGAAATCTATGAAAAACACACCAAGATTAGCACCTCGTGGACCAAGAAAGAAATGAGGCAGAAAAAAGTAGAATGAGGTGCTGATAGAGTGTGGAAAGATAATGATAGATTTGGGTAAGATGAAAGACCTAACCAGTTACTCTTTCACTAATCTTTAATGATGAAGTTTACTTCTTGGAACATCAGGGGTCTAGGTAGTAAAAGGAAGCAAAGATTACTTAGTAACAGAATGAAACAGGAAGATCCGGATATTGTATTTATCCAGGAAACTAGATGTTCTATTCAAGAAATTAATGAACTTCATAGTAAATGGCTTAGTCGTTTTGAGTTTCTAGAAGTCAAGGCAGAAAATACAACAGGTGGAATTCTTACTCTTTGGAATCCCCTAAAGATTGGTATAATAGATGCTGAAGCTTCCAGAAATTATTTATCAGCGGTCATTCAAACTATGCGGGATAGGGAGATCTATCTGGTAACAAATGTTTATGGCCCTCAGAGAATGGATGATAAATTGAGATTTCTAGATTCTCTTATGGATCTCAGAGAGAGTTATCCTAGGATTCCATGGATTATGGGTGGGGACTTCAACATGATCAAATAACTATCAGAGAAAAAAGGGGACACCAGAGCTCTAACCAAAGATGCCTTATCTTTTCAATCTTTTATGGACACTTTGAAAGGTTGACATTGATTCAAGTAATAGTCTCTTTACTTAGAACAATAGAAGAGGAGGAGGGTCTTTGGTGGCCTCAAAGCAAGACAGATTTATCATATCATAGGACCTTATACTTAATGATAATGGAATAAAAGTAAGGATTCTCTCCTTTGGAGGATCTTATCATTGGCCAGTTCACGTAGAGATAAGGAGCATTGGTACTCCTAGAAATAGACCTTTTAGATTTTAGAATATCTGGCTCAACCATCTAGATTTTTTCAACAACATTTCAAGTTGGTGGTCTAAAGATCTACATATTGAGGGTACAAGCATGTTCCTTCTTCACAAAAGACTAAAACATATCAATATCAACATAAAAGAGTGGAACAAGAAAGAATTTGGCAATATTTTTGAAGGAAAAAGAGCTATTGAAAACAAGCTGCAGATACTCAACCAATCCCTTATCAAGGTTGGCTTTGATAAATTCAGAAATTGCAGAGCCACCAAACTTCAGCACGAGTGGTAGAAATTATGCAAACAAGAGGAAATATTTTGGAGACAAAAATCTAGAGTATAATGGTTAAAGGAAGGGGAACGAAACACCATATTTTTCCACAGGTCAACCTTGGAAAACCGAGCTCATAATAGAATATCCTTGATTAAGGATGAGGAATGGAAACTACTCAACACCCATGAAGAAATAGAAGCTATATTAGTTCAACACTTTCTTGGGGTTGCAAAGGAAACCATTTAAAATAGAGAGCCTTTCATTAAGGATCTAACAAGACATATACCAAGACTAGTGTCCAGAGAGGATATTTTCAACCTTAATAGGCCAATAGCTGTAGAGGAAATCGATGAAGTCCTCAAGGAAATGCAGAACGGTAAAGCACCGGGTCCTGATGGTTTTAATGTGGATTTCTTTAAAGCCTACTAGAATATTGTTAAACAAGATATTATAAATGTAGTAGAAGATTCCGGGAGGAATAGAACTATTCTGAAGGCACTCAATACCTCCTTCATTTCATTGATCCTTAAATAGGATAATGCCCTAACTCCTAATAAGTTTATACCCATAACATCGTGCAATGTGGTTTACAAGATTATATCCAAGGTTGAACCTAACAGACTCAAACCTCTTCTCCCCACTCTGGTTTCTGGGGAGCAATCTAGTTATGTGGAAGGTAGACAAATTCTCAATAACATAATTCAAGCATAGGAGGTCGTGCACTCACTGACTAGCAATAGGAAGGATGGAATAATCATGTTGCTACACCTAGCTAAATCCTATGATAATTTGAACTTGACCTATATCAGGAGGTTTCTTATTGCTTTTAGGTTTGATCATAATTGGGTTAGATGGGTCATGGCTTTGGTAACTTCTAGCTTTTTAATTTTGGTAAATGGCTCTCCCTCCAAGATTTTTATTCCCTCAAGAGGCTTCAGGCAGGGAGATCCACTCTCTCCCTTTCTCTTTATACTCATGATGGAAGCACTTGGTAGATCGATTAAGGAGGAAAAAGTAGAAGGAAAAATCAAGGGTGTTCAACTTTCTGAGAATGGACAAACTTTGACTCATCAAAAATTTGTGGATGATACCATGTTGTAGGGAGTTCCTACAGTCAAATAAGCTCTGGCATACAAACAAATTCTGATAGAATTTGGTTTGGCCATAGGTATGGAGGTTAATCTTTTAAAATATAAAATCTTTTTCTTTAATACTGATATTGCTATTCAAAGGAATATCTCTAGAATTCTAGGCTTTCAAAGAGATTCTATTCCTTCGAAATATTTGGGAGTCCCTCTTACTGCTAAACCTCTTCATAAGATTATCTGGGAACTGGTCATTAATAAGATGCAGGATAAAATCAGGAATTGGACCATCAGATCTTTAAACTTGGCTGGCGGGTTCGTGCTTACAAAGGTTGTTCTCTAATACATCCCAGTTTTCATGCGTTCAGCACTCCCTGCACCAAAAGGAGTCCTTCAAGAATTCAGAACCATTCATACAAACTTCCTCTAAGGTAAGGGGAAGAAGAAAAGGAAATGGGCCTTAGTTGCCTCGGAAAAGATATGAAAACACAAAAATCAAGGAGGTCTGGTTTTGGATGATCCAAAGGTTCTAAGCAAGGCTTTAGGAGCTAAGTTATGGTGGAGATGGGTCAAAGAGCCAAAGGCCCAGTGAGCTAGTATCTGGATAGAAAAATATGCCAGCACTTGGGACAGTAACAATCATGTAAGGATGTCTAGAAAAGGGCTCATACATCTGGAATAAGGCCTGGGAGAACAACGGCTTAGTTCAAAAGAATTTCTTCTGGGAAATCAAAGAGGGGGATCTGACACTTTTTTGGGAAGATAAATGGCAACAAGAACCAATACTGCTAAAAGAAGAATTTATGGACCTCAAGAGAGAGACATATATCATAGGGTTATCACAAGTGAAATATTTTTGGGACCAAAACAATAATTCAAGTAAATGGAGAAAGTGGAGGAACATGATTTACAAGGAAGATAACCTATTGAAAATTAAAGCTAAGGCTTTCATGCAGGTACTAGAACAAAGGAAGATTTTAGCGGCATGGGGGTATGACCAATTGAGGTGGGGAAACAATAATGAGGGTACCTTTAATCTTAAGGAGGCAAAACACAAACTCCATGAGATGGATTCTCTTGCCTTAGATAGAATATGGCAGAATTTGTGGAGGAATCAAGGTTGGATGAAGATTAAACTCTTCATGTAGCTTGTTTATCATAAGAGAATTCTGACTTGGGATAACATAAGGAAAAGGGGTGTTCTGGGGCATTCCATATGCCAGCTCTGTGAAGCCCAAGAAGAAACCATGGAACACCTCCTCGATAATTGTATCTTCACCTCTAGCATGTGGGATTCTTTTACAAACATCTTCCAAAAGAGCGACAGGGATAGAGGGAGTATCATTAACACCCTAACCAAGTGGGGGCGTAATTATTTAGATAATGAAATTCTTGGCTCAGCTTGGGCTCTTACGCCTAGCTTCACTATTTGGAATGTCAAGAAAGAAAGGAATAAGAGAATTTTCAAAAATGAAAAAGATCCCTCCAATGTCTTTTGAAGTAGACCTTGACTCAACTTAAAGAGACAGTTGGTACCATAGTGTGAAATACCCCTAAAAATCCACCTTCAGATGCTGACATGAGGATTCTGGGACAGTTGGGAATGTAGGGGCTTACGGTGCAGGGCTTGAATTGAAAGGTTATGATTATGGATTCTAAGTAGGAATTCTAGCATCCTCCCCCTTTGGGCTTTCTGAAGCATAACATAGACGGGGCTTCAAAGGCAACCCGATGAATGTGAGATTTGGAGGGGTGTTAAGGGATGATACTGGTAACATCCTTTCCATATTCCATGGCCATTTAGAGAATGCTACAAATAACATGGCAGAATCCATGGATATGGAGCAATGCTTAGAACTCCTAGTGTAGGATAACCGACATAATGTGATTATCGAAGCTAACTCTGAGTTAATTATCAACACAGTCAAAATAATTAGCTGGGGCTCAGAGCTGGAGAAGGTTTCAAAACACTAGAGATTGATCCGGGTCTTTCAAAAGATCCAACTCCACCTCAGAGTACTACGCACAGTTAGTTTTAACCATATGTGAAGGCAGGCAAACAAACTTGTTGATTTACTGGCTAATCAAGGAGTGAAGTGTACCATGAACAGGGTTGCGATGGGTGGGCATAGTTTGCCTCAGGATAGTCTCATGGATCAATGAAACACCCAAGAAGATGAGGATATGATGGTGTAACACACAAAAACTATGGAAGCTCTGTCCAACAATTTGGTTTAATTATGAGGTGTAAGTTTTTCCTCTTCTCGTTTTCTCTTATGTTGCTCGAAGGATTCTGCTACTAGAGTAGTTGGTTGGAGGGTAGGGGTAGTAGGTCGCTCAGGCTCACATACGGTTTCAAGGGATAAAGTGATAGCTTCCAGAATCCGGGATCCAATACCGACCAGAATATTCCTAATACGCTGTCTAAGGATGCAAATCTACCAACTGATTAGTTTCCAGTGTATCAGGGGCCTCTTGGGTGGGAAGTGGTTTTTAAAATTTGGGAACAATCACACTCTTTGGGCTACACAAGGCCGAGGGGTGGTTTTGTTTTCTGCCCTTATCGTACATTAACCAATAACACTTTTCCTCAGTGCGATATGATCATATGCTGTAGGACCATGCCCGACAGATCTGTGGCTATGATTCGTCGAGATTGTTAGTGGGGCCATAAGGTTAAAACGCGGACTTCTAGGCAGCATGATATTCACCTCTACCATTGGATCAAGTTGGGAGGATTGATGGTGAGGAATCTGTATGCTTAATGGTGGGTCCAAACTATTAATTGGCGGGAGTCTTGGCTTACTGAGGTTCTCCTCTGTCGTTGGTTGGAGCTTGGATTTTGGATGGTGGAGATTAATGGATTTCTCCCAATTTTTGGATTTAATGGGCTGATTTTGTGGCCTTGGTCCTTTTTGCTGTTTAAGGTGGTGCAGTTTTGTGGGTAAGGGTCAGAGTTTTCACACTTAACTCGTGAGCCTTGGTTTGCTAGAAAGAGGTTTTTTATTCAAATCCATGTTTCCATGTGGATGGTTGTATTCTATGTAAATATTTTTCTAATTTAATGATAACGAAGGCATGACTCTTACTTTAGCAAAAAAAAGAAAACAACAAGTGTCATGTTGAGTGATAAGATTAACATACCATGTTTTTTGTTGCACAAAAGTATTGATTGAGAGATTAGTTTGACATTTCTCTTATTTGAGCTTACTGAAAAACTCTATCTGAGTGGTGTCCAAGATATGTTTTCCATGTTCTACATACTTATTTCGTGTTATTCTTTATTACATCACATCACTTTCTTTTTTTGAAACATGTGGAATTTTCACCCAATATTCATATATTTTTTTTTAACATTTTCTTCAAGTCTAGCCTTTTATGGTTGCCTACAAATAACTGTTTAACAAGCAAGCTCATCATTTGCATCTATTTTCAATTGAAATTCCCTATACTTGTGCAATGTGTTCTGTAAGGTCCCTATTGTTTTTGCCATATATTTGATCAAATGATTTTCTTTAGTAGTTGATGAAACCACTGTTGTTTATATTGCTCTATGTGCATCTAGATCACTTTTATTTTTGAATATTACAAATAACTATTTAACAAGCAAGCTCATCATTTGCATCTATTTTCAATCGAAATTTCCTATACTTCTTCAATGTTTTCTGTAAGGTCCCCATTGTTTTTTCCATATATTTGATCAAATGATTTTCTTTAGTAGTTGATGAAACCACTGTTGTTTATATTTCTCTATGTGCATCTAGATCACTTTTCTTTTTGAATATTCCAATTTATTTTAGGGCACTACTTATTCTGAATCACCTTTTTATCTTTTGGTTTATTTTTGAATGCTTAATAGCTTTGTATTTTCTTTAAATTTCATCGACGTTAAGAGACCTCGCAAAATTTGAGCTTGAAATGTCAGATTTTCATCTTTGAAGAACTTATCAATAATTAGCTTAAGAAGATGTCATATAACATGCTCAATTTTTTTATCTACATATGTGTCAGTGTTGACGTTTTCTAACATCTCATCATCAATATTGATTTCATTTGTAGATATGAAAATTTAATGTAAATGATTACAACTATACACTATATAATTAAATTAAAAAATAGAGTTCTTGAAATTAAAACTAATAAATAATTATAATTTCAATAATACATGACATATTGTTATAGCGACTACAACCACCCTCCAAATTTTTCCTTAGCCCATTTTGTAGCCTCCCTACCAACCTTTAATAACAACTTGTCTTCTTTCATAAAGTACACAAGCTTTAATGTTTTCTTGCACAAAGACAGCCTATTGGTCACAATTTGATCCATTTCCTTCACAGGCTATCCACCTCGACTTAGTCCAGCTCCAGGCTGAGTAGCTTCCCCAAGAAAATTGTGCATTTCCTGAGGGCAACCAGACTTCCCTCAAGAAATCACACAATACTCTCTAGAAGCTTGCTCGGCTCCAGAATTATGCAATTTTTCTAGCCAACACTCCCAGCAGGAATTGTGCAAATTTCCCTAACAGGGCTACTCAGCCCACAAGTTGTGAAAATCTGGCAACAGTGAATTTCTCTGCCCAAAAATTATGCAAACCTCCTGGGCAGCTAACCCAACTCCTCGAGATAAATGTGCACTTTTCTCAAGAAGTTTAGAAGCTTCATGTGTGAGCAATCTGGTTGACCAGTTCCACCGAAGACTAAGGAAAGTTGACTTCCATGCATTCATGACTTCATTTTTCTTGGAATAGAAAAAGGAAAAATGAAGAAGGAATCTTGTGATTCAGGGAGCTATTTTTAGCAGCTGGAGGTTACATACAAAGTTGTTTCAGAAACTTCCCTCCAAGTGTCACTTTTTCCTAGATTTGTGGCATGCATGACATGAGCTCACAATTATTTATTTGACGCAACAAAGCTCATTATTTCACATCAATATTGGATCTATGAAATCCCACAACACATGTAGGACTGTTCAACACATCCGACACAACTATTCATGGGTAAGTGGCCTCAACTTGTCTTTTTTAGCATTTCTGTCGCTTTTTGTGTATTTTCTTGTTTTAGTGTTGTTTGCTTGATTTCTTTGAATGATTGTTGTCATTTACATGTATACTATCTATTCCTAGTTCAGTTTTAGTTTACATTGTTATCTCACTACTGTCACATGCATGAAAATGTTTTGCGTGAATGTTCGCCAAACCGCCGAATCGCTTCACCCACATGCATGTTGACCTATTTGCTAAATTTCTCATTCATGTTTTGCATACATTTTCAATCACTTCTACTTTCACTTAGTGTTGCCATGCATTCACTTTCTTAGCTTCTTTTAGTTTCGTGTCGACGAGTTGGTTGGACCATTGCCAGGACTCTGCCTTCACCGAGGCTACATTCTGCAATATGGGGAAGGAAGGTTCTGCCTTCCTCTCTAGAAATGTGCATTTCTACCGAAAATTTCCCTCCATGACTATTTTGTGTATTTCTGAGGGGTAATGATTGTTGGCCCAAAAATTGCACAATGAGGTCCCTGAGCCTGCAGTCACTCCCAGCTGGAATTGCGCATTTGTGCAATCCAAGTAGCCAACAACCAATCTAGGTTGTGCATTGCATAGATCTAGTGGCCAGTCCTACCTCCCAAAAAGCCCAGAAGAAATTACATAACCTTTCCATCAATTTCCCAGATATGTGTTGTGTCATTTCACAAATTTTCTTTGTTTCCACTCACAGATTTCTTGTCATGCATGTTTCTTGTCTCCAAATCTTTCACGTGTTCATCTATCTCAATGGCTTCAAAGAGAACATGATCATAGGACATTGATAGAAATGCCCTTGGAGCAGCAGTTGAGCAAGTTTCCTCTAGTCTGTCGATCTATGAAGATACAAAGTTGTATCTAGACAAGGACATCAAACTGAAGTGGCAAGAGGTCAATGAAACATTTGTAGCCACTTTTTGGGAACACCTCAAATACCATCATGTGTATGTGAACATTCACAAGGCTGGCTTGTACCAGATTTCATGCAGATATGCCACATTCTCATGCATTGACATGATACACTGGATCGTCTCTCACACTTATTCTAAGACAATGAGCTTGAGCAGTGTTAGTGGGATAGATCTTGCGACCTTCTGGGAACAAGACTATGATGATATGTATAAGATGTTGGACCCCGTGACTATCATGGACACTCCATTCAAATTTCCCAATAGCAATGCTACCTCTAGAGAGATTATGACGAATTGGGTACAGGAGCCAACTCGATTCAAGTTGACACCCAACTAGCTCTACAAGACAAAGATCCTAAGGAAGGAATACCAATACTTTATCATATTTTATTGTTGACTCTATGGTCAAGCAAGCATGGAAACCTTCCCACAGAGTTGGGTGGTTGCACTATAAAAATTCACTGGAGAAGGAAATTCGTGTAACTATTTTGGCATACTAGCTCATGAGCTGAAGGAACAAGTAGCGAAATCTCAACAGTCACTCAGATGTATGCATCCGGAGATTTACATGTCTGCCTACATCCTAGATACAATCTATGCCTGCCACAAGTTCCCAGGCTTGGAGTGGGTGTGGTCACCAATGGAGGCTATTGTGAACACATATTTCAAGTTGCTTTCTAAATGCAGCTTGAAAGGAGTAATCACATGGTTGTCTGATCATTTTTTCACCACTGTGTACACGATGTTATTCAAACAGGATCCACCCTACATGTCAAAGGAAGAAATGGAGGCATTGATAGGCATTGCAGATTGGTATGCCTATTGTCCAACACTTTCATATGAATGATTAGTGCATAGAAGCCTCCGCATGTTCTACCAAATATTGCCTTGGACGTACTTGTCATGTAGGAAGTAGCATATCACACCTCGGCAGGATTAACAGCTAGACTACATTAGAAGAAGAAGGCAACTTGGCATGCTCTTCTGTTGTGAATTCGGTTATATGAGATCCCAAGTATCAATAAAGCCGATGTCGAAGTAGAACTGATGAAGAAGTACCCATTCGACCTCTGAAGCTACAATCTGTATGACCCACATTGCATTGTGAAAGATTAGTGCATGAGAGTTCAGTTCAACTGGATCCATGGGGCATGTCATTGGGTCGAGGAGGACCCATGGAGATATTGCTACATTTTCTCTAGACCCAATAAACAGGTTCACTTCGTTATGTGGTGGTTAGTAAAGAAACATGAAGCAACATTATGGAGAGCACCAGAAGTAGTAGCAGTAGAAGTAGTGGTAGCAGAGGCAAGCATACCAATGTGCGACAAAGGTAAGAGGAAAATTATCGATCGCATGGGGGAGTAGCAAAGCAACGAGTTTTGAGCAAATCCACTTGTAGAGAAAGCAATGATGGCTATAGAGGAAAAGAGGTAGTAGCGTGATAAGAGAATCACATGAAGGAAAAAGGATAAGAAGAGATTGGAAGTAGCAGAGAAGGAGTTTCATGAGATGAAGGAGCAACTTGAAAAGGAACAAGAGTTGCATAAACAAGAGAGAGAATTGCAGCAGCAGCAGATACAATAGGGGGCACAATAGGTGCAAATAAATGAAGCGACGCCCATACAAGTAGTTGATTCATATGAACAACTGGCATTAGTCAAACAAGATCAACCATCGTAGGGGCAAGACCTCGCTCATGAGATAAAACAAGCACTTCAACAATTGGATGCAAACATGGAGTAGTGGGAGTTGGAATAGGAAACTGACCTCATGCCTTACCACAAAGAGGTTAAATCACCCACTTCAATGCATCCAGATGATGAGACAGTCTCGAATGACCAAGGAGGCATTGAGATCCTTGGTGATCAGCTAGAAGAAGAGATTCACAACATCTCGTTTGATGAATCCCCTCATAGAGTTGTGCAGTCTCATAGAGTGTCAACTTCCAAGGATCATGCATCTCTTGCATAAGTTCAGGAATGAATGATCATGAATGATGTGTTCAAAAATCCAGCTGCCTTGGCTGATGAAACTAGAGTGTATGCCAAAACTACTAGCTTAAGTGTTCACTTCCTAATAGCTGAGAATGAGTGAATGGAAAAGGAACTACAAACGACCAAGCAAGGAGGAGACTTGGTGACAATGTTCACCTAAGCTAAACAAAAGAAGGAAATATTAGATGAAGTATTTTCGCTTGAGATAGTTATGCGAGCATTGTAATCCAAGTTTGGTATCATGCACAAGGGAGTCATCCATCTCAATGGATTGTAGTAGCGATGTTGTAGAAGAACCATATCTTTATGAACTTGCTTGTTACTTATGAAAAAATGCAAACATGGATGATGAAGTACAAGGGAGCCCCACTTCACTTGCCTAAGATGATGAGGGTCAATGCAGTCGAGGTGAAAGCACATATCCAAAATTAGATCCAGAATTACCAAGAACTCCCACAGTTCATCACTAGCATACAAGCTTCCCATGCACAAGTATTCAAAAGTATGGATCTTGTGGTGCACATACATTCGCTCCCATCACCTCGGACTCTCACCCAGGCGAAGACAAAGAAACATGTATGACTTGAGCTTGACTCGTACTTCAACGAGTTGATGTGCATAGCCACCAACCCAAACTTGCGCATCAATGTAGACATAATATACAAGTATGTTTCTGGTCTGGCTACCTTGAAGATAATGATGCACATGCTTTCAGATGTGTTGGATAGAGGAGCCTGAGTAATATACCCTAATACTATGGAGGCAAAGGTCAAATTTCAAACAGATGTCACCATGCAACACACGGTCACCATCAAGGACTACAGATCTTGGTATCAGTATGTTACTGTCGATCGACATGAAGATGTTGAGGAGTTTGACTTCCATTATTGTCTAAGTTAGAGTGATGTATAGTTTGGCTACTCAAGCTAGTTGTGTTTGCATTGGTACATGTGCATTGTAATGTTAATTCATGTCAAGTGTAAGTATAATGTCAATATTGAATGTAATAATCATAGAGTAGGTGAAGAGTCATGAGGGTAGTTGAATAGTCACAAAGAGGAATGTCAAGGGCCACCCCACCCTTTGCTATAAATAGTCTCTCATAACTCATATTATAGGCTTTTCGTCAGCCAAGCTTCCGATAAGGCTATCTTGGGGAGATCTTGGAAAGTATTGTAACACACCTTGGCTTCTCCACTACACAAAGCTAGTACAACTATTTGGAGGGGTAGATGGATGTGGCTATAATGTTCCATTATTGGGGCTAGTGAGTTTACATGGATGTATTGTATGGTTGGAATTTACACTTCTTTATATAATAAGGCCAACACATTTTCATGCATATGTTGTTATTGTAGTAGGACTATTTCGGTTTCTTTAGCAATGTATGATGTTTAACTTACGTAGTTGTGTATGAACTATTTTGTATGCAATTATATGAGATGTGTTATTGGTTTAACCATCACTTTGGATTACCAGCTGACTCTCTTTCTAGCTTGTGATGCATCGTCGCTCGTGTCTTCTCTTCCCAGCTATGTATTGTTATAGGTTACCAAGGGGCATAGTCATCTCAACCCACCTGTGTTAGTACCTCCCATGCACCTTCCTTGACTCACTACAGTAGTCACACCCTTTCTACTAGCAAAGTTATCTTACTTGCCTATGTGCCAAATGACAGTCAAGGAATTACCATACGACCCACTACTGGGAATCCTACACCAAGAAGTCTGAGGTCTAATTGGGACTTCTTACTGGGACATCCCCGTGACATGTTGTTGCTTCCTACACCATCAACATTTCTGGCACTGACAAGTTCTATCCTCTCATCTGGTTTTGATCCATTGCATACATTTCAAGGATTTTTGCACACTTCTCCCTTTGTGATGTTTTTCGGATCGTGAAGATGTCTCCATCATGGGGTAGTTTTTCTATCTCTTGTCCACTTACATGTATGATGGTCAAGGTGAAGTGGCTTGGCCTGAGTACTTACATGACTTTCTTTCCATGATTCATGAGGAAGATGGGTGTTTTGACAAATAGGCCAACTTGTTGCTGGCACACACACTTTGCGAATCTCCTTGTTGATGGCTACTCAACCTACTGACTGACAACGTGCACTTACTTGAGCACTTCTGTGATCTTATTAAAGACACTTTCAATCATTTTGATGCAGACTATCTTGACCAAAAACTATTACAACAATGAAAGGCTACGCATTAATTGATTGTTAATTTCTGCCAGTGCTTCCATGACTTGCAGTTTCAAGCTTCGGGGAGCGAGATGAAATTTTCCTATCTTTGGGACCAGTTCCAGTATTGCCTTAAGAAATTAGCCTGCCCTAAGAACAAGATTGATATCAAGCCTCGCTCAACATTCTTCATTAATGGAATTATGCAATCTCATGTCGACATGGACACTATCTTGACTAGCTGTCCCCCTTCTGCTCATTCAGTAGCTCCACCACTACCTAGTGATGTTGAAGATCATGATCACGCACATGTTTATTTTTCACATTCTCCCAACATCACTTCACTCAATTTTGGCATAGATTTGGTTGTGAGTCCTTCCAGTTCTCATATGCATTCTATTCTACAACCTCCATCTTTGCACTCGGTTGTTCCTCCAGATGAAATTGTGTTATGTTCATCCATTCCGGACTCTTTATTTGTTGTGAATGAGGAACAACCCATTGATGAAGTTGGTGTTGCACAACCAACATGCATTGTTATTCATGAAGAGTATGAGTGGGAGTTTGAGCATCACCACTCGGCAAAGGATGAATTCCTTTCATTCGAGCCCCCTCCATTCTTTCCTAACATCTTTGGTAAACCTGACATCCACGATTTCACATGTGTGTCTTCATCAATAGATGCACCCATTTTTGTTCACTCACAGGACTCACGAGTTGTTGTTCCATCATTCGACAATATAGAGGATAAGTTATTCATTGAAAATCCACTTGATCTTTCATCTATCTTTTCCAAAAACACAGAGGGTGAGTTAATTCACTTTTCATCTACCCCTTTGTTTGATTCATCTGATCATGAGGATGTTGATGAAATCATTGCTATTTCTGATCATGGTGGTCATTATCCATATTTTTTTGTCTTTGATCACTATCATGACTCTATCATAGTTCATATTTTGAATCCATTGGTTTATGATGATCTATCTGATGATGAAGTTGAAACACCCAATACTTTCGAGGTGCTTCAGCCTAAGTTGATGGTTACGTCAGGTCCTTGCTCTCTTGGGGTTAGTCTCACTTCCGATCATGAAATTTTTCAATCACCCAAGGCTGCTCATCACTCATCTATATGCATTGAATAACAATATCACACACAAATCATACTTCCTCCACTCGAACTGTATCATCCCATCGCTCATGCATTGGAGGAATCTTACATTGCAAGTACTCATTCGCTACGTAAGTGACCTTTGCTTCTTTCTTTTGCTTGCATGTCACAGTAAAGAGTGTGCTTATGTTTCAAAGTTTCACGCAGTGTCACACGACCCCATGATAAGTCCACAAACTACTCGTCATGCATTTGTACTCACTTATGTCCTATGGGCACTATTAAACACGAATTGTGGTTGTCTTCATTATTATATCTTTCTTGCTGGTTCACACAACTGTGTTGCTCGAAGACCAAGCCTTCACCAAGATGGGTCAACCAATGAGCCAATGGCAACATTGGAAATATCACTTCATGTGATCAAGTCCATGAACCGTTAGTGTAGGAGTAGGAGTAGTGTTTTCTTTTAGTCAGTTTTCTTGCATTCTTGTTTTCTTATTCACCTTGTTTTCTTGTTTGTTTTCCTACTTGTTTGCTTACTTGGTTTGCTTTCAATTTTTCTTCTTCTCTTGCTTTGCTTTGTTGTTTCTTAGTTTTCTTGTTCCATTCGTAGGTAAGTTTTGTGTGAAACCATGTATGACTCTTGAAACAAGTTGGGTGAAGTACAAGAGGGCATGTACAACTATCATTACTTGGTTATATGTCATCTTAGCTATGTATGAAGATCTTGTTAATTTTAGTCCATGATACATCAAAGGAAAATATGTATTTTTCGAAATGAACCTTGGGGAAAACACAATGCTTGCATGATAACTAGTGTCACCTTCTCTAGCCAATTGCTTTTGAGTTAACCATTGTTAGTTCAGTCAAGTAGTGTATGGTGAGGGGGGCGAGACCTAAATAGGCATGTCAGAGATATAATGAACTACATCTCTACTAGAAAAAAATCTTCTTCTCTCAATAAGTTCGGATCCCTCTTCCACTTCTGAAATGAATAAGTGCTATGCACAGATGAAAAAATGAAAAATTTAAAAGTTTAAAAATTTAAAAATGAAAAGTGAATAAGCGGAAATAAGAGAAAGGCTTCTTACACAAGGAGGTGATGCAAGTAACTCCATCATGGCACTGACCAGTCTTGCTGACAATTGAAGTGGAACCATGCTTATGCTCCTATGTGACTCTGGAGGGGTACTGTCCATGCCTGCTAGTAGCGAAGCAACACCAGAGATGAAACTAAGACTCTCACGACTATACTTCTTGTGTACCAATATACCGCTCTAACCCAATCAAAACAACTATGTTTCCTTTGCTTGGAATGTGTGTCAACCATCCAATATCTTCGCAGATGCTACATCTTGCAATCAAGCTAGTGTGAAACCAGGATGAGCTGAGAACTAAACAATACTTCTGAAGGTGTTATACTTTCTTTTCATGAACAAGGTCCATTCAAAGCGCTGGATTTCTACCAATGTGTTGCCAAGTTTTATAGCGGCTATAGCCACCCTCCAAAATTTTACCTTAGCCAATTTTGGAGCCTCCCTACACACCCTTCACAACATTATGTCTTGTTTCATCAAGTACACAAGCTTCAGTGTTTTCTTTCACAAAGGCAACTTGTTGATCACAGTTTGATCCATTCCCTCATACGTTGTCCACCCAGACTTACTCCAGTTGTAGGCTAAGCAACTTTCCCAATAAAATTGGCCATTTCTAGAGGGAAAGTAGACTTCCCTCCAAAAATTGTGCAATCTTGTCTCGTAGCCTATTGGGGTCTAAAATTGCACAATTCTTCCCTCCAACACTCCTAATAGAAACTGCGAAAATTTCTCCAGCAGGGCTACTCAGCCCAGAATTTGTGCAAGTTTGGGCAATAGTCAACTTCCCTTCCCAGAAATTGCGCAAACCCCTTGGGCAGCCAGCCCAACTCCTAGCTAGAAATGCGTATTTTTCTCAAGGATCTGAGAAGCTTCATGCATGAATAGTTGGACTAATTAGTTGCACCTGAGACCAAGGAAACTTGAATTACATGCATGAATGACCTAGTTTTTCCTAGAATAGAAAAATGAAACATGAAAAAGGAATCCCATGATTCAAGGAGCTATTTTCAGTAGTCAGAGGTTACATGCAAAGTTGTTTTACAAACTTCCCTTCAAGTGTCCCTTTTTCCTAGATTTATGGCATGCACGTCATCTACTCAGAACTATTTATTTGACACATCAGAGCTCATTCTTTCACACTGATCTTGGAGCTCTAACATCCCATAGTACTTATAGGAATCTTCGACACATCTTGCTCAACTATTCAAAGGTAAGTGGCCTCAACTTATCTTTCTTCATCATTTTAGTTGTTTCTTATGTATTATCTTATGTGAGTGTCATTTGCTTGATTTCATTGAATGCTTGTTGTCGCTTACATGTATACTAGCTTGTCGTAGCTTTGTTTCAATTTTTGTTGCTATCTCATTGTTGTCAAATGCATGAAACTCTTTTGCACGAATGTACCCTGAGCCGGTGAATCGCTTCACCCACATGAATGTTGATATGGTTGTTGAATCTTTCATTAATGTATTGCATGCACTGTCAATTGCTTCTGCTTTAACTTAGTGTTGCCATGCATTCACTATCTTATTTTCTTTCAGTTGGCCATCAGCGAGTTAGGCAAACCTTGGCCTAAACTATGCCTTCACTGAGATAACATTACACAATATGCCGAAGGAAGGATCTTCCTTCCTCTCCAGAAATGCACATTTTTGTCTAGCACTACCCTCCAAGACTGTTTTGCATATTTTTTAGGGGCACTAACTATTGGCCTAGAAAATTATGCAATGTAGTCCTTAAGCCTATAGTCACATCCAACTAGATTTGCACATTGCGAAGTCTAAGCAGCTAGAAACCAGTCTCAATTGCACATTACGTAGATCCAGAGGCCAGTCCTGCCTCGCAGATAACCCAGACTACCTTTCACCCAGTTTCGGTAGCCATTCACCCAACCTCCCAAAAGAAATTCCACAATATTGCCATCAATTTCCTAGGTATTTGCTATGTCATTCCATGAATTTGCTTTCTTTCCAGTGACATATTTCTTGCCATGCATGTTTCATGTCTTCAGATCTCTTAGGTGTTCATCTATCTCAATGGCTTCCAAGAGAATGAGATCACAGGAAACTGATGGAAATGCAGCTGGAGCAACAATTGAGCAAGTGTCCTCTAGTGTCCTGATGTATGAAGATACAAAGTTATATTTAGACAAGGACATCAAACGGAAGTGGAAAGAGGTCAATGAATCTTTTTCAGGCACTTTTGTAGAACACCCTAAAGACTGTTAGAAGTATGTGAACATTCACAAGGTTGGCTTGTACCAGATTGGATGCAGATACCCCACATCCCAATGCATAGACATGATACACTGGATTGTCTTTCACACTGATCCAGAGACGATGACCTTCAGTAGTGTGAGTGGGACGAAGCTGCATCCTTCTTGGAATGAGACTATGATGAGATGTATTAAATGTCAGAGCTTTTGAGTATCATGGAGACTCCATTCAACTTACCCAATAGAAGATCTAACTCCACAGACATCCTCAAGAATTGGGTAAAGGAGCTAGCTCAATTCAAGTTGACACCCAACCATATCTACAAGAAAAAGATATTGAGGAAGGCATAACAATAGTTGATCATATTTTCTTAACAACTATATGGCCAAGTAAGGACAAAAACCTTCCCACATCGTTAGGTGGTTTCACTGGACCAATTGGCTTGAGAAGGAAATAAATGTAATTGGTCTAGAATACTAGCTCATCAGCTGAAGGAACAAGTAAGAAAAGATCTACAATCATCAGGAGGTATGTGTTGTCTTCTTGGGGCCTGACCCAGGTTCAAAGTTAATTAGCCAAACAAATCCCAGTACTACTGGACCTTTTGACAACAGTCCGAGGAGCATGGATTGAGGTCTCACCTGAAGTAGTATGGGAGGGTGCTAGAACCAGGTTTCCACACCATGGAGATGTCTGATGAGTTTGACTAGTCTGCGGTTTAACCCTGCGCGCATGTTTCTTCACGCACTTTCCCACACTTCGTGACCTGATATACTACCTTCGCGCCACCCTACCGAGGGGTTGAACATCACGCTCTGTGTTATTACCTAAGACCTCAATGGTATTCCAATGTTAGTTAATTAGCTTTTCCTTCTCGAGTGCTTTAAGTATACTTAACAATATAAACCATTCATACAGGTGTGCATAATAAATAAATAATATATTTTCAAATTATATCAATCATTCATTAACCCGAGGAAAGATACAAAAAATTTTAACGAAACTTCTATTTATTAATTCCTTCCTTTGTTATAGACTCGACTCACCCTGCGCACTCAGCTGTAGGGGTTTGCACACTTAGCTACAGACTAATAGTCCTCTCTGCACTCAGCTACGGACTACTAGGCCTCTGCGCACTCAGCTATGGATTAATAGGCCTCTGTGCACTTAGCTATGGACTACTAGGCCTCTGTGCACTCAGCTGCAGAGCCTTCTCCTACTCTACAACCCAAAGACACACTTTTCACCTTGACTTAGTCACATAGACTTCTTCCTACTTCTCCTTTTCTTTGTTATCTTATACACTTAGAGCCATGGTCTATTTATACAATCCTATGGTCCAGGGACCATGGGTAGGTCTATCCAACCAACATTACATTACAAAACTAGGGCAGACAACCCTATGACTCTATCATACTTTTGTGCCCCGCACCCACAATTTGTGGAGCTTTACAAGAACATTCAGTCAAAACTTGGGCTTTGAGCCCCAAAACATTCCTTGGGGGGATTTCATGCCCAATAAGCACCCAACACAAAAATTGTTATGAAATCGACTCACAAAAACATGGAAAAGATAGATTGACACCCTAGAATTCAACCTCTTCGAGGGGGCAACCTCCTTTACATTACACAAATGAATGATTCTTTGATGATTCAATTGATAAAACCTCCTTTCTATATATAGGAGTCTAAGGAGTCACAATATAACCCATCCAACCTAACAATAATAATATAAATGCACAAAAATAACAATACAGGGATTCTATGGGGCATAGTAATAAACATATGGGGACAATAGGGGCACAACAATATTAATAAGGGATACAACTACAATAGTAATGGGGAAATGATTAGTATTATAGTGACCTAACATGCCCCTCTCTGTCAAAAAAGGATTGTGCTCAACTCTTGAGTAGTTCTCGATGCTTCTATATAAAATTCTCATCATCCCATGTGGAATCTTCAGTGGATAATTTCTTCCACTTGATGAGATACTCCGAAATTGATCGATTTCATAGTTGTCGAGTTCTTGTTTCTATGACTGCTTCCAGTTCCAATATAATTTTTCCTTCCTCTTCAAGTTCTGGCAATATTGTTTAAACTGCGATCTTGTCACCTGTAAACTCCTTTAAACATGAAACATGGAAAACTGGGTGCACTCGAGAAGCTGCACGAAGCTCCAATTTGTATGGCATAGTACCAATCTTTTGCAACACCTTGTACGGACCATAATACTTTGGTGATAATTTATGATCCTTCTTAGCTTGCTTGAACAACATTTTTTTACATGGTTGTAGCCGTAGGAATACCCAATCACCTACATCAAAACTTCTTTCGATGCGATGTTGATCTGCCTATTGTTTCATTTTATGTTGTGCCAACGCAAGGTTATCCTTTGAGAGTTGAGGACTTGTTGCTCATGCTCGATGTGATGTTCCACTGCTTGAACCTTAGAATTTTCTCTTAAATATGATATGATGTATGGTCGCTGATATCCATAAAGTGCCATAAATGGGGTCATTTTTGTTATTGTATGGAAGGAAGTGTTATACCACCATAAAGCCAGAGGCAACCATTTGACCCATTGTGTCTGTTTATCAGATATAAAGCAATGAAGATATCCCTCCAAACATTTGTTTACTATCTCAGTTTGCCCATCAGATTGAGGATGATAAGATGAGCTATGAGCTAACTGAGTATCGAGACAAGAAAATAATTTTGTCCAAAAATTTCCAGTGAAAATGGGATCTCTATCACTTACAATAATCTTTGGGTTTCCATGTAGCTTTTGAATTGCTTCCATAAATGTAGTAGAAACTATATTGGATTTAAATGGATGTGATAATGCACAAAAGTGTGCATACTTGGTATGTCTATCAACTACCACCATGATGACACTCTTTCCCTCTGGCATGGGTAAACCTATGATGAAATCCATTGAAACCTCCTCCCAACGTTGGCTTGGAATGGATAAAGGTTTTAATAGACTTGGGGTCTTAATTGTTTCAACTTTATTTTCTTGGCAAACCAAACATTCTACCACAAAATTTTGAATATCTGATTTAAGGCCATCCCAAAAAAAATCCTTCTTAACCCTGTGGTAAGCTTTTAAAAATCCTGAGTTCCCTCCTAAGGGAGAAGTGTGCAATTGCATAAGAATATTTTGTTTGAGTTGGGAATTCTTAAAGAGTTATAAGCGATCTTTGTACCATAATGAATCATTTTTCCAGCTAAATGTATCAGATGTACTGGAATCTTGTTGTAACTTTTGAATAAGTGCCCACACTTCTTCATCATTCTTCAATTCCTCCCTTGCTTCATTTATCTAATTTGGTTGGATAATAGAAATGGCGCACAAAAATGCTTTCACATCCTCATCCTTTCTTAAAGTGCATCTACCACCAGATTTTTCTTCCCCTTTTTTTAGATGATTTCAAAGTCATAACCCAACATATTTGTGTTGCTCTTTAGAGGATAATCTTTGTTCTAAAAATTATTTAACGCTATCATGATCCATTTTTACATTGAAGTGTCTTCCCATTAGGAAGGGTCTCCATTTCTTAAGTGCATGTGTATTGCCAACATTTCCTTCTCATAAATAGCTTTGTGTAAAAACTTTCCCTTGATTGGATGACTTTCAAAAGCAATGGGTCTTCCATCATGCATTAAAACAACACCAATCCCATTTCCTAAAGCATCACTTTCCAAAATAAAGGTTTTTGTGAAGTCTAGTGTAGCTAAGACCGATGCTTGGCACATTGCCTCTTTAAGATGTTCGAAGGCCTTTGTTGCTTCTGGAGTCCATGAAAATGCATCTTTCTTCAATAATGTTGTTAGAGGTGCTGCTATACTCCCATAATTCTTAACAAACATGTGATAATACCCTGTGAACCCAAGAAATCCTCGCAGATGCTTTATGGATGTGGGAATTTTCCATTCCTTAATGGCTTTAATTTTGCTAGGGTCTACTTAACTCCTTCATGAGATACAATATGACACATATTCCACCTCTTGTACTCCAAATAGACATTTGGATCTTTTTGCATATAATTGTTTCTCCTCCAATAGTTGTAGCACCCTGTCAACATGTTCAACATGATCATTCCAAGACTTGCTGTAGATTAGTATATCATCAAAAAATACTAACACAAATTTTCTAAGGAATGGTTTGAAATTGAATTCATCAACCCTTGAAATGTTGAAGGTGCATTGGTAAGGCCAAAAGGCATGACCAAAAATTCATAATGACCCTCATGAGTTCTAAATGCTGTTTTTGGAATGTCTTCAGTCTTCATTTTGATTTGATGATATCTTGAACGAATATCCAACTTGGTGAAGTAAATTGATCCATGCAATTCATCCAGTAATTCATCAATGAGAGGAATGGGAAACTTATCTTTAATAGTGAGCTTGTTGAGCTCCCTATAATCCGGCCACATGCGCCATGATCCATCCTTCTTGTGCACCAATACTACTGGAGCAGAGAAAGAACTTTGACTCAGTTGAATTATACCAGCCTCTAGCATTTCTGCAACCATACGTTCAATTTCACTCTTTTGGGCATAGGATATCTGTACGGCCTGATGTTTGGAGGAACACTTCCTGGAATCAGATGAATAGCATGATCATGATCACGAATAGGTGGGAGACCTTTGGGAGTCTCAAATACCTTGGAATGATTGTCCAAGACTATTTGGAGATCTGGAGAAATAGATGATTCCAATGTGGAAACATCTAGCGAACATAATTGTGTAATTACACCTTTTTGTTCCTTTTTTAGAAGCTTTATCATACCATTAGAGTTGATTATCTTTCCCGGTTTCCCTGCAATACCTCTTAATACAACTTCCTTTCCTTCCATAGAAAATTTCATGAAAAGTTTTTGAAAATTAAAATCTATTGTACCCAAGGTTGGTAGCCATTGGAATCCTAATACAACATCAGCACCTCCCATTGGAATGGAGAGCATTGGGCTAGTCAATACATATTCCCCCATGGATAGCTTGATCTTATGGCACTTTCCAGAGCAATTTATTGTTCCTCCATTTGCAACCATCACTTGACACTCTGGTGCTGGATATAAGAAGCAATTCAATTCTTTTGCTACCTTACAATGAATAAAATTGTGAGTACTTCATGAATCAATCAACACTATTACCTTTTTCTTCTTGATTTGTCCTTCTATCTTGATGGTTTGAGGAGTGGTAATTCCCACCAATGCATTACCAGATATCGTCGGATTCATTTGTTCTTCATCTAGGCTTTGTTCCTGGAGTATATCCTCTTCCTTTGACATTTCTTGCTCCTTTTCTTCTTCCTCTTCACAATCTATGTAGAATAATTT
>APFE030465020.1:9915-27515 GCA_000404065.3 Pinus taeda | reverse complement strand
GAACCATATGTACATCATTATCTTCCTATCATGATAGCATGAAACATCGTCAATATGTTTTCATCAAGTTGTCAAGTACTTTTCAATAATCAGGTTGACCAGTTACACCAATGGTATAATCATCTAAGTACATCTTTAAATTTCATATGAGCCTTATCATTTTGAGTCTTAATCTCTCATCATATATTCTTCCTTCCCCAAGGAAATTTTTGGTGAAATTCATTGTTTAAGATATTATGAGTGATACCATCATTATTTAAATCATCTATCTCAAAATTAAAAATCCTTTGATTTTACATCTTTGGCTTACTCATTCCAATACCGCTATATGCAATCGCATATAAAAAAAAATTCATCATGATTTAATTTTATATCATGCTTAATTTACTTGCACGAGGATTTGTTGATCCATACTGACTCAATTAACACTTCATTCACAGAAATATTTTCTTACCTCGTCAAGTTCGTAAAGTTCGTATCTCAATACCACTTGATTGCTTTATCATAAATTCAGTTTCCTCAAGCTGGGCAAAAGACTCTTTCTTATTAAATAGTATCATTATTTTAGATTTTGAAACAGCTGGAAACACTACTACCATCATTGTCCATGAGAAACTTAAATGTGAGGTGTTATGTGGAAATGACCTCTTTTAACGTTATGGGAAGTCCTACTCATGAAATAATGAGTCAAGTACAATCTCTATTAATTGACTTTCACTACTTTTGTCACTATGTACACAATCCTTCTCAAGGTACCCGTATAAAATTTCTAGCAACATTCCTTCCTATGTCTTCCTTGTTTATTATCATTTGGTCATCATGCAACTTCATACCTTCACATCATTATGACCATTACCAATCATGTTTCTAGCTCTACTCATTGATACCTTTAAAAGAACTTTCTTCTTGATAGAACATCCCTTCCTTTCCTCCTACCCAATATTCATAGATATATATTTTATTTTATTTTTCTCCTTGTCTTGATTTCCTACTATTCCATGTCTACTGGCTTCAAAAATGGAAGTTTCTTCACTTCATTCTATTTTATTAAATTGACTTGAATTTCTCATCTCCAATCATTGTGTTTTTCCTCCTCTCCTATAGCACTGATATACCTTGGAAATGTTGTTACTATTTCCAACTTGGGTAATATCTGCTAAATAAATTCATTAAGATAGCTACCAAATGTATTCCTCTTATCAACATAATAAAATTACCTGATCATACATCTTGTTATCCCTAATCCATTCATATAGTCATTCATCTATGGAAAACTTCTCAATGGGGGTTTTCCAAATAGATGGAAAATTGTTATAGATGTTGTCACACACACAACTTATCCTTTCCAATCATTTTATCATACCATCCAAGTTTCGTAAAATTATTACCATAATTATTCAACTTCATTGGTTGATTTCCAATATTTTCTTCTTTATGTGCATCATCCCTAGATCGACCTTATAGTGACACTTTTAGAGTACCAAGTTATGTTTATACCAAATCCTTCCATTATGTTCCAAAATACCACAATACTCTTTTTTTTTGTGTTCCAAAACAGGTTGCCTCTTCTTACTGATTTATTATCTTTGTTGTGATACTTCTTCTCTACCACCTTAATTATCTGATCCAAGTTGGGTATAATCACATGAACTATCCTTAATTATCATCCTTAAAAAATTTGCAAGTTTCTCCTTTCCATTTTTCTTTAGACAACTTTAACCATTATATGCAATTAACCTTGAATCAGGAAACCTCATGTAACATTATACTCAACATCTAAACTGAAATCCAAGTCTATACAATTTTCCACTGAGACTGACATATACCATCCTGTAGCTTGATGATGTTTAATATACAAATGATATGAGTAGTAAATGAGAAATACATGTAATCTGCATGGAAATTGCAATGCAAAATTAAACTTATTAGAAGATCATATTGAGAGAGTTGTGTTCTTGCAATAATAGACCAGAGAAATTCCAAGCAACTGTTATTGCTAAAGGACAATGAGAACAACAATCCAACCCAAATAATTAGTGAATAGTATGATCAACATTCATGGAATGTTATCTCTATGTTTTTAGATCAAATTGAATAGATGCAAGTGAACAACGATCAACTAAAGGTAATAAGATATCAGAGTTTATCCATTGTGAATTGGAACAGATTTCACTATTTTAGAGCACTTTAATTGGTGACAATTTCAACTTCAATTATCCAAATACTTGAAAAATTGTGCTGTAAAATGAACTAGTGGTGAGTAGTTACACAAAAACATGCAAGTATACCATATCAATAGTGCAATCTTTCAGAGAATTATACATCATCAATTATGGGTACATTATCATCATCCAAGATTACAAGATTATATATTTTTCCAATGAATCAATGATTCATAACAAAACTATATACTTTTAATTAGGTGAGTCATTTAGAATTTCGCATGTTATATATTTGTAAGGGAGAGAACCATTGTAGTTGATTATAGCACTTTTTATGTTTAGAAAATGATAAGAGGATGCAAGCATAATGAACTCAAGAAAATGAGATAGTGGTTTTACCATGCAATGAGATTCTAATGCGAACAGAGAACCAAAAAAACTGTTGTCTATAATGACACATGATAAAACCAATGAGGAACTAATGAATGCACCCAACTTTAAGTTATATCGACGTTATTCTATTGTCAAGAATCCGATTGTTGTAGCTTATTTCCAAGAATATATCAGTCCTTAGATACCAAATTGGATAGCTAATTAAAGAAAAACTGCAATGTGATGTGAGTCACTAGATGATCCAATCAATCCACTAATTCACTTTTCAAATGATCACTGAATGCAAGATAAGGAGTACTAATGATTTATATTCAAGCTTAGTGCCAAGTGCAAAGGTAATATATCACAGTAATGTCAAGATCAGACCTATAACCTCTAAAAATATCAGATTTCTAATAGTGAAATCAAGTCACCCGCATATGCATGAAATGATAGCGAAACACTATAATCAGCCACACAATATCAAGATTCATCACTGAAGGAACATAAAATAAGAGCCAAAATACATAGATTATTGTTGTGATAATTATGCAATGATTTTTTTAACCAGATATGTATTAACCATGCCAAATTTATTCAACAAAGTTTTGAAGATTCTTGATTCATTTCAATCTACTGTTTTATATATTTTTTCCCTACTACTTGGCATGCAATCAAACCATTGTTCCTTTTGACAATAATGTCAAGAAATCTGCACACACTATAAGATCTATAGTACCACTTACGGAATCAATAGTACCATTTCCTCATCCAAGGTAGGTAATTCTTTAACATGAAAAATCATAAGCTTCTTATTGACTAATCTCGCTAGGGAGTAATGAGAACCATTAATTTAGGTTATGTTTTTCAATTTTATTTTGAGAATAGTCTTCTCTAAGTGCAAAACGGTTAAGGCATAAATTAGAGACTAGAGAGTGTAACCCCCACCTCCTTGAGGAGATGTGTTGGTAGTCACCAATAACTTCTTTTCCCCTCATTAGAGGAACAAATTCTTTGGAGCTATTCCTTAAATTAATAGACAAGTAGGTAACCAAGCAATAATCAAGAAAGTTAAACATTGTTAATGCCACAAAATTCTTAAAAAAAATAATTTCAATGGCAAATATTTACAATTCAAACTGAATATACATCAGCCCAAACCCTCAAGCTCAGAGCAGATCAATTCACCATTACGGCACATGGCCAGTAGACATTATATTTTGTAAATACTTGAATTAATATTCACTGCAAGGGTCACGCTTACCCTGGTGCCGAAAGTGGGAAAAAGGACAGAGATTCCTTGAATTTTCCCGGGGTGTTGGGGAGTTTCGATGCCTGTTGGTTATACTAGTTCAGCAGAGGGTGTTGGCAACATGAAGTAAATAAAATAATAAATAATAAATACAAAAAATAATAAAATAATCATAAATGTTAAATAATAATGAATTTAAATAACAAGAAAAAAAAAATAAAAATAGTAATAACTATACTAAAGCTTTGAATAAGAATAAATAGAAATAAAACAAAGAAAATAATAAAAAAAATCAATAAAGCTATCAAAAATAAGAAAATCAAACAAGAAAGCTAAAAATCTAAAGAAAAGTAAAGAAATAAAACAAGAAAGCTAAAAGTCAAAGTTGCATGTAGACACATGAAGTGTGTGCATGTGGTTCCCCTTCCAATGTTGCTCTATTTAATAGATGGTGAGGAAGATGAGAGGCATTCTTGCATTCCATCCTTCCAAGGTTCTATCTTTCGTTCTCTTGGGAGAATGGTGTTGTAAGACTTAGGAGTCATTGGTAGTAGTAAGTTGATTGAGGGCTCGGGGGTGGCCAGTTGTAGCAAATCCTTGTGCAATTGAGCCTATGGTTCGGTGGAGAGTCATCCCCAAAACCTTGTTGCGGTAAGCCTACTTCTACCACACGTAAGCACAGGTAAGCACTCTTCATAGTTGAATTTAGTTAATGAATTGTATGTTATTTGGCTAGGTAAGTGCCACTCTAATTTAAATTTAATGTTAATAAGTTAATTAGATATTTATTTTGGGTTGTTACATATCTAATTAACTTATTGACATTAAATTCAAACCAGAGTGGCACTTACTTAGCCAAATCACATATAATTTAATTAACTAAATGCAAAGTATGAAGAGTGCTTACCTGTGCTTACCTATGGGTAGAAGTAGGCTTACCGTGACAAGTTTTTGGGGACAACTCTACACCCGACCATAGGCTCAATTGCACAAGGATTTGCTACAATTGGCCACCCCCGAGCCCTCAATCAACGTACTACTACCAGTGACTCCTAAGTCGTAGAACACCATTCTCCCAAGAGAATGAAAGATAGAATCTTGGAAAGATGGAATGCAAGAATGCCTCTCATCTTCCTCACCATCTATTAAATAGAGCAACATTGGAAGGAGAACCACATGCACACACTTCATGTGTCTACATGCAACTTTGATTTTTAGCTTTCTTGTTTTATTTCTTTACTTTTCTTTTGATTTTTAGCTTTCTTGTTTTATTTTTCTTTTTGATAGCTTACTAATTTTTTTTATTGTTTTCTTTGTTTTATTTATATTTATCTTATTCAAAGCCTTAGAAGTATTACTATTTTATTTTTATTATTTTATATTTCTTGAATATTTAAATATCATTTATTTAAACATTATATTTATTTTAATTAATTTAAATTTTTATTATATTAATATTACTTATTGTATTATTTATATTTATATTTAATTATATATTATTTTATTATTTATTATTGAATGGAGGGATATTACACTTCTCTACATCTGTACTGGTACATGTTGCATATGTTTATGGTCCTGCGCCTTCGTTCATATTTTAGAGCACGAATACTCTGTTTTTGTGGGCTAGTCGGATAGCCAACCCACCTATGTAGGGCTTCAAGTGACTGCCATTCACTTTGCCTGGCAAAGGTTCTCCATTTAGTTTGACTAGCTGCATCGCACCTCCGTCTGTGACCTCCGTAACCACGTATGGTCCCAACCAATGCATTTTGAACCTTCTCAGGAATTTTTCAAATTTACTGTCATACAAGATCACAATGTCCTTTACCTTGAAGATGCATAACTTAATATGGCGATCATGGCAGGCCTTTTCATGCTGCTTTTTTCCCTGCTAATGAAAACCAGCCAAGAACCTTTCCTCCTCAAGTTCTTCCAATTGTGCGAGCCTTTATTACAAAGCTTCATGGTCTATCATACCTGTGAGCGCTGTGATGCATAGACTAGGTACATTATACTCCATCGACATGACACCTTCCACACCATAAACTAACTGGAAGGGTGCTTTTCCCATCAATTTCTTGCATGTTGTCCTATAAGCCCATAGTACTGTAGATACGTGCAGGTCCCAATCACTTTGTTGCATGTTGCACACTTTGGTTAGCACAGTCTATAGCATTTTGTGGAATGCTTCTACTATCCCATTGGCTTGTGGGTGATACGGTGTGCTCTTCTGATGATACACCTGCAACTCTTCTGTGATTGCACTCATGGTTTCGTTCAAGAAATGTGTACCACGATCACTCATTAATATTTTTAGACAGCCAAATTGCATCAACACGTGTTCAAATAGAAACGTCGCAGTCGTAGTGGCCATGCAGTCTTTGACTGACCACGATTCACATTTTTTGGCTTCTTGGGGCTTGACCCAGGTTTGGAGTTAATTAGTCAAACAAATCATGGTACTACTGGCCCTTTCGGCAACAGTCCACAGAGTGCGGACTTAGGTCTCACTCAAAGTAGGATGGGAGGGTGCTAGAACTAGGCTTTCACACCTTAAAGATGTCTAATGAGTTTGACTGGTCTGTGGTTTGACCCTATGTACAGGTTGCTTTGTGCACTTTCTCGCACTCTGCAGCTTGATATATTGCCTTCGTGCCACCCTACTTAGGGGCTAAACGTCATGCTATGTGTTATTACCCAAGACCTCAATGGTATTTGAATGTTAGATAATTAGCTTTTCCATCTTGAGTGCTTTAAGTATACTTAACAATATAAACCATTCATACAAGTGTGCACAATAAATAAACAATATATTTGCAAATTATATTAATCATTCATTAACCATATGACTCTATCATACTTTCGTGCCATGTGCCCCTAATTAGTGGGGCTTTACAGCAATATTCAATCAAAACTTTGGCTTTGAGCCCCAAAATAGGCCCTGGGGTGATTCCATGCCCAACAGTATTCATGCAGATATTTACATGTCTAAATACATCCTAGATGTAGTCTGTGGCTAACACGAGTTTCCGGGCTTGGAGTGGGCATGGTCACCAGTGGATACTACTATGAACACATATTTCAAGTTGTTTTCCAAAAGTAACTTCAAAGGAGTAATCATACATATATCTGATCATTTTTTCACCCCTATGTACGAGATGATATTCGAACAAGATCCACCCTACATGTTAAAGTATGAAATGGAGGTCTTGATAGGCATTGCAGATTGGTATGCCTCATCGCCCAACACTTTCATCTGAATGTTTAGTGCGGAGAAGCCTCTGCATGTTCAAAGTTTTCCTTGGGAGTACTTATCATGTAGGAAGTATCATATCACATCTCAACATGATTGACAGCTAGACTACATTGGAAGAAGAAGGCACCTTGGCCCACTCTTCCATTGTGAATTGGGTTATATGAGATCCAGAGTATGAAGCAAGCAGATGTCGAAGTAGAACTGATGAAGAAGTACCCTTTTGACTTCTGAAACTACAATCCGTATGAGCCACATTACATAGTGAAGGATCACTACACGAGAGTTCAGTTCAACTAGATCCATGGGGCATGTCATTGGGTCTAGGAGGACCCATGGAGATATTGCTACAGTTTCACTAGACCTAATGAATTGGTGAGCTTCATTGTGGAGTGGTTAGCAAAGAATCACGAGGAAACATCATAAAGAGCATCAAGAGTAGAAGCAATAGCAGTAGTGGCAATGGAGGCAAGCATACCAGTGCGTGACAAACGTAACAGGAAGACTATTGATTGCATGGAGGAGGAGCAAAGCTGCAAGTTTCGAGTAGATCCACTTGAAGATAAAGCAACTATGGCTATAGTTGCAAAGAGGTAGTAACATGACAAGTGAATCGCATGAAAGTAGAAGGATAAGAAGAGAATGGAAGTAGTAGAGAAGGAACAAGAGGTGTGCAAATAAGAGAGAGAAGCATAACAACAACAAATACAGCAGGGGATGCAACACGTGCAAACAGATGAAGTCATGCCCATAGAAGTAGTTGATTCATCTGAAGAGTTGGCATCAGGTGAACATGGTGAACCATCATAGGGGCAAGACTTTGCTCATGAGATAGAACAAGCATTTCAACAGCTGGATGAAGACATGGAGCAACAAGAGTTGGAATAGGAGACTGACCTCATGCCTCACCACAAAGAGGTTGACTCACCTAATTCAATGCATCGAGATGATGAGAAAGTCCCAAATGACCATGGAGTCACTAAGATCATTAGTGATCAGCTCAAAGAATAGATGCACAACATCTCTTCTGGTGAATCCCAACATAGAGTTGTGTAGTCTCGCAGAGTGTTAAATCTAGAGGATCATATGTCTCTAGCATAAGCTGAGGAACAATTGATTGTGAATGATGTCAAAAAACATCCAGCTTCCTTGTCTAATACAACGAGAGTCTATGCTAAAGCAAATAGCTCAAGTGTTCACTTCCTAATAGCTAAGAATGAGCGAATGGCAAAGGAACTATAAACAACAAAACAAGGAGAGGACTTTGTGACAATGTCCACCCAAGTTGAACTCAGGAAGGAAATACTAGATGAGGTATTGTCCCTTGACACAGTTATATGAGCATTGTACTCCAGGTTTGGTACCATGCACAAGGCAGTCATCCATATCAATGGATAGCAACAATGATGTGCTAGAAGAGCACATATCTTGATGAACTTTACGTTGTCATTGATGACTTGCAAACATGGATGATGAAGTAGAAGGGAAGCCCACTTCACTTAGCTAAGATGACAAGGGTCAATGCGATCAAGCTAAAAGCACGTATCTGAAGTTAGATCCAGAGTTACAAATAACTCTCGTAGTTCATCACTACTGTACAGGCTTCCCATGCACGAGTATTCAAAAGTATGGATGTTGTGGTGAGCACACATGTCATCTTATCACTTGGGACTCTCACACAGGTGAAGACAAAGAAATAGGTATGGCTTGAGCTTGACTCGTACTTCGACGAGTTGATGCGCACTACCACGAGCCCTGACTTGCCCACGAGTGTAGACATCATGCACAAGTATGTTGTTGGTCTAGCCACCTTGAAGACAATGATGTGCATGGTTTTAGACGAGTTGGAAAGGGGACCCCGAGCAGTGTACCTAGATTCTATTGAGGCAACGGTCAGGTTTCAAACAGACGTCACCACGGAACACACAGACACCATCAAGGACTACAGATTTTTGCATTAGTATGTTACTGTTGATTAACATGAATATGTTGAGGAGTTGGACTTCCAAGGTTGTATAAGTCAGAGTGATGTCTAGTTTGTCTTACTCAATCTAGTTGTGTTCACATGGGTACATGTGCATTGTAATGTCAAGTCATGTCAAGTGTAAGTAAAGCATTAATAGTGGATGTAACAATCATAGAGTAGGTGAAGAGTCATGAGGGTAGTTGAATAGTCACAAAGGGTAATGTCAAGGGTTGCCCCACCCTTTGCTATAAATAGTTCCTCATTTCTCATTTTATAGGATTTTGGTTAGCCAAGCTTCTAATAAGTCCATCTTAGATAGAGTTTGGACAATATTATAATGTGCCTTGGCTTCTACACTGCACGAAGCTAGTACATCTCCTCGAGGGAGCAGGCAGATGTGGATGTAATCTTCCATTGTTGGGGCTAGTTGGTTTACATGGATGTATTGTATGATTGGAGCTTACACTTCTTTATATAATAAGAGCCAACACGTTTTCATGCATATATTGCTATTTTAGTTGGGATGTTTCGGTTCCTTTAGCAATGTATGTTATTTAAATTACGTACTTCTATATGAAATATTTTGTATGCAATTATATGAATCTTGTTGTAGGTGTGTTTTTTGTTTAACCATCACTTTGCATTTCCAGTTGACTCGCTTTCTAGCTTGTGATGTATCTTTTCTCGTGTCTTCCATTCCTAGTTGAGTACTGTTACAGGTTGCCAAGGGGCACACTCATCTCAAACCACATGTGTTAGAACCTCTCATGCACCTTCCTTGAGTAACTGCAGTGGTCACACCCTTGCTACTGATAGAGTTATCTTAGATGACTCTGTGCGAAATCGTAGTCAAGGCATTACAATATGACCCACTACTAGGAATCCTACACCAAACAGTCTGAGGTCTAACTGGGACATCTTATTAGGAACATCCCCTTGACATTTTGGTGGGTCCAATACCGTTAACACATATATATACATATCTATGGGTGGTTCAACTTCTTCTTCCCCTGGGTCTTTTTCAACATCATCAATTATTGCTTCATTTTCTTCTTCATTTTGTCCTTCAACATTTTCAATCACATCATCAATGTTATGACGAAAATCTCTCTTTATTTACATTACAAAATAATTTTCATATTAGTTCATAGAATAAAAATTAAATTACACGTATCAAATTTTAAATATCATTTATAATATGTACATTTACATATCGAGTTAAAATTATTGTTGTGATTGATTTTACCTTCCAATATTTAAGTGTTATTCCTTCTCTATTTTGTAATAGTTTCTAAACTATTCTCTACGAGCCTCAATGTCCCTAATTCGATCATCCTTTCTCTTGCTATTTCTTTGATTCCCCATGATAATTCACTCTATATCTATTTTTAAAATCTAGCCAAAAAAAGTCACTTTCAAAATCCATCCAAAAAGGGACACTTTCAAAATCCAACCCAAAAAGTTACTTTCAAAATCCAACCCAAAAGGTCACTTTCAAAACTTATCCAAAAGCAATTTACTATCCAAAATTTATATTCAAAGAATTTCATTAATAAAAATTTACACATGAGGGATGTGAGTGAGAAAATAGCATTTCGACCGAGTTTATTTATAGCTTATAGCTGAAATGGTTAAATCATATGATTGCATTGTTTCAGTTTTGCGGGCATTGGAAAAAACAAAAATGGTTTTTGACCAAAATTTTTATATTTTAAGAAGAAAACCATTTTTTTGTTAAATATAATGCATTCAGGGAAAACAATTTTTTGGCCGAAAAGGCAAAAAAATTGGTGAAAAAACTACAACTCTGCAACAACTTAGATATGTTAATCTTTCTCCAATTTTAGAATGGTTAAACTCCATCAGGCATAACAAATTTACTTTCAGAACCAACACAAGCATTTGTAAAATTGAATCTACTTTCACTAGATATAAATTTCATTGAAATTCATCGGTATTTACTAATTTTAACTATTTTTCTAGTAAAATGTGTTCCAATATTTTCTGAAAGTTGTAACAACCCTGATGAAAATTCCATGTAATAAAATTAATAAAGGAAAAAATAATAACCATGGCTAATGGGACACTTATTACGAACTAAATGTTTGGAAATACATCCTAGGGGGTGTTTAGTTGGTTTATTATGGCTAAGGAAATCAAGAAAGGAAATCGCTAAGGCTTTGGAAAGGAGAAATGAAATTTTTGGCACATTTATTTATGAAAATAATGGAAATTATGAGAAAAGGGAGGTGAAAGGTCACAAGTTGCATGTGAGGAGGAAATTGAAGGAAAATAATGGAAAACGAAGAAAATAGAGACATCATTCATAAAAAGGCTTCTGAGGATCAGTCGGTAACCTTTTATCAATTGAGTTTTGGAGCTGTCTCATTATTCTCTCCCTCTCACTCTTGCACACTTAGAGTTTTCTTTGAGAATTTTGGCATTGGAGCAAGAAAGGCAAAGAAGGTAAGAGGAAGCAAAGATCAATCATGGAAAGTCATGACAGGAAATGACAACATGATTCATTGTAGATATCAATTTGCATGTGTATTTTCCTCTCTAGATTTGGCATGCATGGGATTGCATGTGGTTCTTTTGGTTTTTTGGCATGGGTCTTTCCAGGTGTAACAATGTTTTCAGCCTAGCCTTGCCATTTTTGGATAACCATGGTGTGATGGGGTTCTCATGTTTTGGTTGAGCTATATTAAAGGATGGATTCGAAACTTAGTGGCGTGGATCTCTGAATGCTAGAGCACATGGCCTAATGGTACCTCATCTGGACTATGGATAATGGTAAAGCCACTAGCCTAGTGACCTAGGAGCCAAACTATGGGTTGTGGTAAATCTAGGATTATGTTGCCTTCATGGGCCTAGGAATACTTGCCAATGAGTGGCAGGATATACGGTAAACCTAATAGGTAGTTTTCTCTCCATTGGGCCTAATAATCTTGGGTTTGTGATATGTGGTAAAGCCTTGAGAGTGGGTGTCAATTTAGGGCCTAGTAATCATGGATTTCATTATGGTAAAGCATGAGATACTAGGAGACATGAAAATTTCTCACTGTGTAGGTGGAGAAATCCAGTGGCATCCGTGGTTGTTTGGCATAGTGATCAGGTGGAGATCATGGTAAATCCTATTATGATGTGTTCATTGTGTTGGGCTAGTGATTTAGGATGGATTATGGTAAAGCTTGGCTTCTATTGAGGCGGGTTAGGTGGTTTAGCCTCGGTAGGCCTTGGTTGGTTCTTTGGTTTGAGTCTAACGTTCATGCTTGGAATATAGCATGAGGGTGAATGGCTGAAGAGAGATTTGGCTAAACCATTTTATGCTAAGTTGGAATGCCATAGTCCCACCTCCAGTTGTTTTATTGAATTCATTAGTGAGAATTTCATTCGCTTGATTTTCATGTGCAAATGCATTGATTTATATGTGGATTTTATGGATCATATGCTTATGATATTTTTGTTCCTATTATGTTGGTTATTTATTTGTTTTATGACAACAACTATGTATGCCTCTCAACATTTTTTTACTTGTAAATGAATGGATAATGTATCTATGGTCTAATGGATGATAATGAAACAAATAATAATAGAGAAAAATGGTTCATAGTGATTCTTAGATAAGTATGAGATCCCTAAAATTAATTCTGTTATTTACACCTGTAGGTTACATGTTGATGATACATTTGAAGAAATGCTTGGCATGGCTAGTAAGGGTAAGATTATGGTCTTGTTCAACTTATTTCTTTTGCATCATTGTTCCCTTGTTATTTTATTGTTCCTGAGTTATCATTCCATTCTAGGCAGTGACCTAGGCTCTGGACCTGAAAAAGGTGGCTCAAATATTGGGTTCATTGGCATAACACTGAAAAATTTAGTCTCTTGTCACTGGAAGGCAAGCTATTTAGAGAAACTTTCAGTTGTTAGATGCTCTCCTCCCTATAGCATGGCAGCGCCTAAGGCCTAAGATGTTCATAAAATCAGTGAGACCCAGGGACAAGATGTCTAAGTGGTTGACATGTCTCCTAAGGTTTTTGTTGTTGATGTGGATAGTTTGGTTGATGCGTTCCATCAATTCCACTTCCTCAAGGTCACATAGGAGGTCCAATCTAATCATAGTAGCCTCTCATACCATGTTTACATGGTTGGCATGGTTATGTGGGTAGATGTGGAAAGAGGGTGTTAGAGAGTGGTATCTGAGCATGGTTCACCCATCAGATTGGATGGGCAGTGTGTGTTGGTCATGCATGCATGTCAGTTACATGTGTGTTTCCTATACTTCCATTGTATGTGCTTGTTTCCTTTGTTGGATGGTTGTTTATGGTTGAAGTAAGGTTGTAATTGATAATTTGATGTTGATTTTATGGAATGCATCGTCATGATTATATGACTGGCTACATATTGTTATATGTCACTTACATGTTTATTTTATGTCACCTGCTTACATCCATGTATGTTAGGCTACATTCTTGTAGGTTTGATTACATGTATCAGTATTGTAGGTTGATTACAAGAATTCATCGCTTATGTTTGATTACATGAGTCTATGCATATGTGTAATTGTTTTTCCATTGCTTATGCATGTTGAAGGTTGCATGTGGAAATGTCTACGATGGAGTAATGGTTGTTCTCATGCATGAGGTCATAGCATGCATTGTTGATAAGGCTTTGCATTGATGACCAAACCCTGCCTAGAATGATGTTTATGCATTGATGCAGTTACTTGTTATATGTCTATATGTCATTATGATTATGTTATACATGTATTGCGCTGATTTGTGGCTGATTTTGTTGATCTTGCAGGTGAGGTATCCTCCCAAAATTACACTAACGTATGTTGATTTATTGTGATTTGGTTTCTCTGACATATTATACATTGTAATAAAGAGATCAAATGTCTAGAAAGGTGGTAGACTACATAGAATCTCCCTATGAATTAGACGGGAAAAGTGGTGTGGGGAACTCTTATGATTTGGTAGACATACTTAGCAGCTTGAAGGAAGAGATAAGAACTTGTAAGGAAGATAATGACTGAATCATACTAGCACAAGAGAAAAAAGAAGAGGTTAATGTTATAGTTCTTTAGATTTTGTTAGACATCCAATGACAAGGACCACTTCAGATCAGCCATGTACATCAGGATATAACTAATGGGGGCTATGGCAGTAGGTTTCCTGGTAGACATAGGTTGAATATATCTGATATGGTGAGAGATGGAAAGTTGTTGGATAGTCGAGATAGGAGAGGTGATGAGTATAGGGATTATTCTAGTTCTGGTTTTGATAGACATCATGGTCTTCATCGCTATCATCTAGATACTTATCAAATGAGTTTAAGAAAGTGAAGCTACCTTATTTTTTATTGAGATGTGAAGAAGTCGGAAGATGCAAAGGCTTGGATACTTGGGATGAATAAATTATTTGAGTTGTAGGAGTACATAGATAACATAAAGGGCAAAGCAGCGATATTCAACTTGAAAGTTAAAGTAGACACTTGGTGGGAAGATGTTAAGCGGGTCAAAGACATTAGGAAAAATGATTTGAGTTGGTGAGAATTCAAGAGGCTTTTGAGGGAGAAGTAATTGTCAGAGAGGTACTACAACAGTAAGGCTAAGGATTTCTATCAATTAAATATGGGATCAATGACAAATTAAGAGTACATGACCAATTTTGTCAATCTATTGAGGTATGTACCATATATTAGTAATGAGAAGGCTAAAGTTCAATGAATTTTTAGTAGATTTCTCGTAGAATTTAGAGATTAGATTGAGTATGATGAGCCTCGATTGCTTGAGGAAGTTATTAGGAAATTCGAGCATTTCTATGAACAATAAAAGCACAAGAATGAATCTCATCAAGGAGGGAAGAAAAAAGACAAAGGTAAATGTAAATGGTAGCCTAAGCGAACAAGGCCTTAGCCTGAAGATAAGAAAGAGAATGTGGCAACGCAAAAGAGATTTAATACAGGTAGGTAGGGACATGAGTCACAACAACAACATACAACTGTTGATACTGATCGGCTGGAGTGTTGGACATGTTGCAAGGAACACCTTAAGAGAGATTGTCCATACAATCAGGATGGTAGGCCTCATATATATTGTTCGTAGGAGGCACAAACTCTTGGGGATGTTGTGCAGAGAATTCCTCGTATCTATGTAGCAATGGAAAATAGATAGGTAAAACACCAAGAATCTATCATTAAGATGGATGGTAAGCTTTGTGATCAAGTTATTTATATTCTAATTGACCCTAGATCTAATTATAACTATGTTAGTCCTGACTTGGTGGATAAGTTTGGTTTGAGTAAAGAGTTGCATGCAAATTCTTGGTTAGTTCAGTTGGCTACAGGTAAAAAGAAGCGATTTCATCATTGGGTAAGAGCATATGGATTTGATTTGAATAGTACGCCTACAATAACACACCTAAATGTATTATTGTTTGGATCATAAAATACGTTATTTCGCATGGATCGATTGTATCCTCATAGAACCAATGTAGACTACTATGACAAAGCTATTTAGTGTGTTAATGAAAATGGAGAACCAAGAGTCTTGTAGGGTAGAAGAAAGCCACATCAGTTAGGATGGTGACAACAATGCAAGAAAAGTATAGTTATAGGAAAGTGTTTATGTTATTTGTAGTGCAAATTTCTAATGATAAGGGAAAGGAGGTTGAACATGTGTATGTGTTGAACATGTATGTTTTGCTAAGGATTCATGACTTGTTTGATCAACTAAAGGGAGCAAAATTTTTCTCGAAGAATTACTTGAGATCCAATACCATCAATTACACATCAAAGAGGAGGACATTTACAAGACTGTGTTTAGGACTAGGTATGGGAATTATGAGTTTTTTGTTGTTCCATTTGGCTTAACTAATTCTCCAGCTAAATTTATGTGCGTGATGAATAGTGTGTTGCATTCATATTTGGATAAGTTTGTTATTGTGTTCATTTATGATATAATGGTATATTCTAAAAATGAGGAAGAACATGCCGATAATTTAGTAGCAGTATTAAGGTCGCTGAGAGAGCATCAGTTGTATGCTACACTCAGCAAGTGTAGTTTCACTCAAACTCAAGTACACGACTTGGGGCATGTTGTCTGCAATGAATGCATTGAAGAAGGTCCAGATAGATAATATCCATCATGGAGTGGGTAGCTCCTAAGAGTGTGGATGTGGTGAGATCTTTCATCGGTTTGGAATACTATTAATTGAGGTTCATTAGGAACTTCTCACAGGTTGATTATACTTTTAGGTCATTGTAGAGCAAGGGTAAGAAGTTAGAATGAACAGAAGAGTGTGAGGTTGGCTTTGAGAAACTTAAGCAATTGTTGACACATGACCTTGTGCTACAGATTGCAAATCCACACAAAGAGTTTGTAGTATGCATAGATTCATGTAAGAGAGGACTTGGTGGATTCCTTATGTAAGATGGACAGGTGGTATGCTACGAATCACAGAAACTAAATGAGGATGAGAAGAACTACTCGACACATGTTCTTGAGTTAGAAACAATCATACATACATTGAATATGTGGAGACATTATCTTCTTGGAAGGAGTTTTGTACTTATGAGTGTTCATATGGGGTTGAGGTATTTATTTGACTAGTCGAATCCAAATGCCACGGAGGCTAAATGTTTGGAAACGATCAATAAGTTTTATTTCGATATCAATTACATCAAAGGTAAAGAGAACATGGTGGCAAATGCTCTCAGTAGTTTGGTACATGTGAATCACTTGGAAGCTATGAGCTCCTATGGGATAGATCTATAGGATAGGATCTTGTAGGAAGGTCAACAAGATGTCAGGCATATGGAGATTTCGCACAGGTTGCAACAGGGTACTAGTACAGGTATAGGTGGTAGTACAGGTACAGGTGCAAGAACAGGTATAGGTAGTGGTACATGTATAGGTGGTAGTATAGGTACATGCATAGGTATATGTGTAGGTGCATAAGGTATGGATTATTGTCTTACAACAGATAGATTGGTCTGATTCCGAGAGAGGATATATGTGTCGGATAACACTGAGCTGAAGAAGGTTGTCTTAAGGTAGTTTCATGCTGAAGCTTATTCCAGTCACCCAGGTTATCATAACACATTGGCTTTAGTGAATATTTATTATGATTGGCCGAATCAGAAGAAGGATGTATAAGAGTTTGTGGCTAGTTGTTTTTATTGTGAGTGAGTGAAGGAAGAGCACAAACATCCAGGTGGACTACTATAGCCAATTGTGATTCCAGAGTGGAAATGGGAGGTCATTTACATGGAATTCATTACATGATTATTGAAGAAAGTGAGACAACATGGTTCCATCATGGTTGTTTTGGACAGGTTGACAAAGGTTACACAATTCATTCTAGTGAAGTTTACATTCTTAGCTAGAAAGGTGGCACAGGTACTCATTCGAGATGTCATCATATTGCATGGTGTCCCAAAGAAGATTGTGTCAAACCTAGATGTGAAGCTAGTTTCCAAGTTTCTAAAGGATTTATTTACAGGTTCTGGCATAGATTTCGCCTTTAGCACAACTTATCATCCGCATATAGATGGAAAGACAAAAAGGTTCAACATGATATTAGAGGA
>APFE030465003.1:9083-28901 GCA_000404065.3 Pinus taeda | reverse complement strand
AATCTTTTCTCTCAAATACATCTCCAAAAACCTCCCAATAAAAACCTCATTACCGAGCAATTTCACATACTATCATTTGCACACACGGAAGCTCCTTTTTAAATTCCTTATTATGGTTATAAAACCAATCACCTACTGTATATGGGAGTTTCCTCATTCATGGCAAATTCATAAAATTTTGAAACTTTCCATCAAACCCAACAACTCAAACATTCAAATTCTCACATATATCAAACCCAATAAATAGCATTCATCATTTCCATTTAACATCAACATTCAAATATGACTGGATTCAAAGAATGCGCCCACACTTCCTGAGATTGAAATTATATATTCCAATGTAAATCGACCTTTACAACGAATCATTTCAATAACATTGACCCACACAAATTTACAAGTCTTTATGGCCACATTTCAACACAATTGAGCTTACCTCCATAAACGCCCTTCAATTTCAATTGCGCCTTCACAATGCTTCCACCTGGTAATCAAACTTTTTAAAGGTCAAAAGCCTTATAATTCTGAAGAGGTTGTGCCCATTATCCATTGCCAAAGTTCCGCTACTTCTTATACGCAAATTTCCACTGTATCAATTTTATTTCCACCATACATTTGTTTCAAAACTTCTGGACTTAACTACAGGCTTTCACACGATTTCAATCAATAAAACAACACATAGTAAGTGAATTCAAAACCGTATTTCATTGATGTTTCCGCTGCGCTGTTATAACCAATAGCTGTGGATTGAATTAATCGATCTCAAACTATCCTAGTTGACCAAGTTCAACGCAGATTTAACGTATTCATTTAATTTAGAAAAAAACTCTACTCATACCTGAAGTTTTCAACGTATTAAATTTCCAGCACTACTCAAATCTTCAAACTGTTGTTTCAAAATTGGAATTGGGTTTCTTTGAAGCTAAATTATACAGGATTTTAAATTGATTAACCCAGAAATTTAATGCTCTTTTTCACACGGGCATTCTTTCTCTGCTGAAATTGACTTCAAACACATCTTCCTCTGTACTGAAATCAACTTCAATTGTTTTAAATTCATCAACAACATTTTTTATTGAACATAATTTCTCAATCGATGCCACTAAATGAATTGATTCCAGCAACATATAATTCAATACATCTTCAAAGTTCAAAGATTATTTTACTGCGTCCCTCAGACATCAATAGTTCTTGTAAAAACCAGACTCGGTATTGATTCCTTCAAATCAAATTTCAATAACCCTTTATGCAACGATTTTCTTAACATATATAATTCCATAGTTAAAGACAAGAATTGCGCCTCTTTCAACTAGTGATTACAAAAGTCGATTTACATCCAATTTTTCCTTATATAGAATCAATCCAAATTTGTGATCGATTTACCCAGTTTCACAATTAAAATTAATGCACCATCTCAAACAATCAATCAATCACCAACCAAATTTAATTGCACAACCCATAACTTAGAAATGGGACATAATCTTCAGAAAATTAAATTCTTCATTAATACACACAGCACTTACATACTAATCTCCTTCCTTGGCCTAATTTCCAACTCATTGGCTCTTTACAAACTACCCGAAGGCTTCCAGGTAGAAACCCATGCTCTCTACTCACACTTTCACTCACAATCTCACTGATTTCAATGCCTTCGAGGCTTGATAATTTATACAATTTTAAAATAATCTAATTTAAGTTCTATCCCTTCAATTCCTCAACAAACCCCTAAATATCTCAACAAATCCTAAAATCACTCTTGAATCCCTATGGATCCTCTCTCACCCAAAATTAATGAAACTAATTTCTAAATTAATATTTAGAAAAATCTCTTATCCCTTTATATCCTCAACTGACCAAATTCTCTCATATCCTCAAACATTTACAATATTTAATACATAAAACCCACTCAAATCATTCATAAAAATCTAGCCCCTCTAAAAACTTAAAAACCCCTAAGTTTTAAAATACAAAGTATTTCCCTCTTCGCCTAATGCTCCTACATCATTTAGCTATGGCGATGAATTCAACGAGTTTTTACTTATTTTAAACAAAATATTTGATAAAGTTCATATAAATCGGATTTTGTGTTTACTAAGGTGTTATGTGTGGAAGGATGTTTATTTATAGAAGGTTATCCTAAAAGCTAATGGCTAGATACAGAGAAATAACAATGGTAGGATGAAATGGAGGCCATAGAGCTAAAGTGTATCTAGAATATCATAAGGTGAAAAGTTTCATAACATTGAACTTTTAAAATTTTGATGTAATTTCATGATAAGAATATAAGCTTCTTTGAAATTTGTCAAAATTAGATTAGGATCTTATTTATTGTTAATATGACTATTTGTGATTATTTTCTAAGTGAATAGTTTCATGGAGGTGGTGGGGTTGAGTTTGATGGAGTGGAGAATAACTTATTATGTGTTTTGAATGGTTCAATATCTATGCTTTTGCTTGATTGAATTAATATAATGTGAATGGAAAATGCTCGAGATTCATGAATCCCGATTTTCCATGGTTCATGTATGTGCATGTCAATTCCCTGTCATTATGATCTGATATAGTTAACAATGATGAACATGGGACTGGACTGGTCAATATGAGCTCAAATCACTAAACAACTCTAAAAGTCCTAGATGGTGAGAACATGATAGATGGTATATTCGTAAAAGATACAAATTTGACAAATGATGTTTTTTTTTAAGATTTATTGGGCATGACTAGATATCATGTGGGCTCTACCAACACATGTTAGAATCTTTCAATCCATGCAAGAAACATTGGTAACCATAGTTGCACATTTTCAAAGTGATACATTCATAAAGAAGATTGAGAGATCCAAAATTTACTATCTATGATGGATAAAGCTACCATGATTTTTAACCATACTATATTATTAATACTTAATTATTTTAAGAAGTGGAATTGATTTATAGAAATAATATTTGTAAAATCTCAATAAAATACAATAGTTAAGACAAAAAAATATATCTACAAATGCGAGAAAAAAAATGAACTCATGGTGACTTCAATCCATAATTGACATTTCGTTGCACATTATCATCAATTCATTACAAATATAATAGATACTAAGAAACTGAAATTCAAGGAAAATATACATGGAGCATGGTGTCTCATGGTTCTTTTAAATGGATGAGCTTACACATGAGACTTTGGGGTTTTAAATTCCTTTCATGATAACATGTGTTAACAAATTTGTAAAGATGGATAGGTTGAGGTTAGTCTTAACTTATATTTAATTGATAAGATGGATTTAATTATTGAAAACACAAATACACTCAGAAGTATTTGAGTCACAAGGATCTACTCAATATAGATCTAGGTTCAAATACTACATACATATTGATTTATATGTATTTTTGGTAGGCCCTAGAAGAGATTGATTAGTTGGAGAGGCAGTGGGCTAGGTGTGTCCAATAGTATGGAGTAAATGACCTCTTAATGCCACATGAAAGCATACTTAGATTTCAATCCTTCAAATATGTGGTCAATGCAATGTTTGTAGTGTCACTTGTGAATAATATTGGTTGTAGAATGGTAGAGAAAAATCGAGGTTTTCATGGTGGTGGATACAATCACTTGGTTTGGGTGCATTTACCTGCTATCATATGATTTCTCTTGAGGTAAATTGGGTTAGATATTTGTTGTATATTCCACAACACCCTCCAAAATTTTGGCTTACACTAAATTTCAGAGTGTTTCTTGGTCTTGCACATTATTGTTGCAAACACTGAAACTCATTTCATGTACTTTATTGAAGTATTTTTCTCCCCTTTGCAAGTTGGGTAAATTTTTGTCTTTTGGCATGATTGGTTGTAACACAATTTGTAGAAGCATATTCTGACATTTTATTTGTGTATATGATTTTTTCTAACTATGTACACATATGTCACACTCATTCACAAAGTTTTAAGCATTGTCGCACTAGTGTCATCGCGTTCATTCGAAAGTCTATCTTAAGTGTCGCACTTATCGTAACTGGTCATAAAGTTGTCACATTGAGGGAAATGCATTTTTCATTGGTCATGGGTGATCTATGTTGTTCCGTCATCAAGTAGTCTAAGTGTGAGATCATAGTTGAAGTCTTATCATTGTTCACATTAGTCTAATTGGTCTTACACTTCGCCATTTCTGAGAAAGCTTCCCAACTAAGCAATTTGGCTTCACCTGCCCTCTCTAAACTATGCACTACGTAGTTTCAATCCTCTAGTTGTGACCTTGCCCCTTGAAACTATGAAATGCATAGTTCATGCCTCCCATTACTGCTACACTGTGTAGTTTTTATGCCCAAGCTCCAACCTTGACCTCCATAATTGTGCAACCATTCCTCCCAACCTGGCCTTCACTATGAATTACGCAATCACAAGCCTCAAGCTCATTCCTTGATCCTCTTAACTGTGCAATTTCTCAGCGTCCCAAACTCCCTTGTCTCCTAAAACTGCACAATATGCCTTCTCAGTGCCCATCCCTTCAGCCTGTACCACTGGCTCTCAGGATTGCACAATTTTTTCCCTCAATCTTTCCTAAAATTTATACTATGTAGTCTCACAGCTCAAGCCTCACCCCTGGCTACTTGAAATGTGTAGTTGTGAAATCACTGAGCCCTCTCTCCCAGCCTACCACCTAATTCTGGCTCAGGTAGTGGATCATAAAACACTAACTTAGACAAGGGGGTTTTCAGACTAATGGTGTTTTGTCATGAGTTAATTGCATATGTAGGAACTCTATCATACCATGGAAATATGATGAATAAGGAGATTAAGGAGGGAAGCATGCTAAAAGGCACACTTGTTGTTGACACCTAATCCTTGTGATTGGGTGAATTTATGTAAATAGATAAATAGGAAATATGAACAGTCATCGGGAGACGAACTGAACAATCTCCCCCTCATGTATATAATGAAGACCTACCTGATGGAATAGAACAGACGAATCATTTTTTCCTTATGGAGTTACTGCCTGGCTTGACATGGTATCAGAGCCAACTCCCAAAATAGTTGTAACTCCCATGCCAACTGCTCTTTGTCCACTGCCAACTGCTCTTTGTCCCCTCAAAGTCAATGTTGTACATTGGCCTGACATGCGTTGAACTATCCTAATGAACTCCTGCTCTCACTCAAAGTTATTCCTACTTTGCCTTCTATCCACTGAATGCATACAGTTCTTTGTTGTACGTTGTATGCTGCTGCCAAAATTCTTTTGAACCATACGTTGGTCCGTTGATTGTTTTGTAATAGTGAACCCAACGTGAATGTTGGGCGTTCCCTCCATACGCTGCAATCAGCTACCAGGAATCAAAGAGAGTTTTTAGCTATCCATGATATATGCAACCAGCTAATATAATTATGTAGTTCAAGGATGGGATTGATCCATCATGTCAAATTGACCTTGGTTGATGGAAATTCTCCTAATTTGAGTTCTGTGGCTATTTACTCTTGAGAGCCGTAAGAAATTTTGTTTATTTATAGAGTTGTTTGGCTACGCATTAATTTATGTGAAGGATGTGGAAATGAATGTAGTTGTTTCATATATATTATATATACACCACTCCCCATATTTGTCACTATTCATATTACGTTTGCGTGAGTATAAAGCATAACTGCAGTCATTACAGCTGTCGGGGAAAGGAGCATAATTATGGGTTGTTAAGAGTTGGTTGATGTGGAAGAGATGAAGCCGCTCGCACTCAAGTGAGACTCCACACTGATTATTGGAAGAAACTGAGGTATCAGAAATATTTTAACACTAGCCTGGTATTGTATTAACATTGGCCTGGTATTTTTTAACGCTGGCCTGGTATTTTTTTAAAGTCGAAGATTACAAGATTGGTGTCAAATATGCGAAACCCATGTGCATTTGATTTGATTTAATATTGGGTTCATAAGCTACGGCACAATTAATGGCTTCCATGCACTAGCATCATCTACCCCTCAAATATTTGGGAATCGGGTTATATAAATTTAAGTGTAATTATCTATTTGTTGGTGTTGCAGTGGTCATGAAACATATTGTGTTGAAATCACACACTATGTTTCATCATTAAAGAGGAAAGCAATTGTAGAACGTGCTGCACAACTTGATATTCTGGTGACTAACAAGTTAGCTAAGCTGCGTAGCCAAGAAGACGTGTAACTTCTGACAGTTTTTTGCAGGTTTATGCATTGATATAGTTGATGTTTAATTAACTTTATATATCATATCAAGCTTATAATCTGGTGCTTGGCAGATTCTTATAGCCTATGAAACATGTATCCGATTATGTTTGCATGAATGTGTTGTTCTACCATACTGTTTTCCCACACCGCCTCACTCGTTGTGTGTGTTTTTTTAGAAAATGTCAAATGCTGCTACAATAACCATATGGGTTGAGCTTTTGTTAAAATAAAAAAATCAAAAGCACATTTTTTTACATCAAAAGCACATTTTTTCCAGCAGAAGTATTTTTTTGTTACAGTATGCATTCAAAAGGAAGAGGAAGATATTTCTGAGGCAGGAGGGGCAGACACTCTCAAGGAGAAAAAGCAGATTTGCACTGCATTCGTTATAAAAGAAATGGATCACATGATGCCTCTACATGCAAGCTACCATGGGACAAAATTGAGTAGAAACGAAACCAACATAAAGGTAAAAATGAAGATACAGACAAAGGTAAAACACCTGAATCCACTCATTATGTTGTGGCACAATGTAAAATTGGAGTAAATGAAGATTTGTTTAATGATTCACTTGCTTCTTGGAAAAATGATTGGTTGCTTGATTCAAGAGCAACCTGCCACATGACTCATAGAAAAGATTTTTTTGAAGAATTTACTGACAATGTTGATGGAGCATTATACTTTGCAAACCAATCAAAAATCAGGCCATCAGGGCTTGGCACAATTAGGCTTAAATTGCCTGGTCTTCCAGACTTTCTTCTGCACCATGTTCTATATCTCCCACAGCGGAAGATAAACTTGTTGTCCTTGGTTCACATCCGCCAGCAAGGTCACTCCATTCATATGTTTGATGGCAAGCTTGAGGTGAGAAAAGCTTCTGACCACTCACTTGTCATGAGGGGAATAGAAGAAGAAAGGCTTCTCAAGCTACAAGGAACCTCTGCTCGGGCACAACATTTCTCATACAATTCTCATCATGAAGAAGGTACTCTTCCATCAAGTTTATTATGGCATGCTAGATTTGGACATTTGAACTATGACAGCCTCCGCTTGTTGAAGAAAAATGGTGTTTCTGGTTTGCCTACAATTCCTAGGAAACTTAAGCAATGTGATGCTTGCATTCTAGGAAATCATAGCAAACAGTCTTTTCATGATTCACATTCAAGAACACATAGAAAACTTGAACTCATTCATTCAGATTTATGTGGTCCAACGCCTGTTCCTTCTACAAATGGAAACAAATATATAATGACAGTTATTGATGACTACACCAGAATGTGTTGGGTTTATTTATTGAAGAAAAACTCTGATGCTTTTCAAACATTCAAGAATTTTCATAAATGGATTGGAAATGATGCACAATATCATATTGGGTCTATTCGCACTAATAATGGAAAAGAATACACATCAAATGAATTTGAAAACTATCTTCGCCAACATGGGATCAAACATCAAAGAATGAATAGGACAATCTTAAATATGGTACGATCCATGCTTTTCTTAAAAAATTTAAAGATAATGTTTTGGGTTGATGCTGTTCTATGTGCTGCATATATAAAGAATAGATGTCCATCTAATGCTATAAGAAACAAGACTCCTTATGAAATGTGGTATGGACATGTTCCTTTCATAAAACATCTCAGGGTCTTTAGTTCTACCTGCTATGCTTTGATACCAAGGAACATAGAAAAAAACTTGGTGCTAGAAGTCGTAAGTGTATCTTCCTAGGGTATTCAAACACCTCCAAAGTATACTACCTCTATGATGAAGTAAATAAGAAGTTTGTTGTATCTAGAGATGTAATTTTCCTTGAATCATCCAAAACTGACAATGTTGTTGAGCGGCAACTTGATCGCTTGGATAGATTCGTAAAAGCAAAATCATTTCAAGAATTTGATAATCAGATTCCACATCTTGAAGGGGGGATTCCTATACTAGATCAACATGTGGAATCTTCTTCTGAGGAACACTCTCCCCCGCATGAAACTACAACAAGAGATGATGCTTTAAGTGATGTAATTGATAGAATTGGGAGACTCAATCTTGATTCAGTCCCAACTCAATCAACGGAGCAGCCTGCACCATCTGAGAAAGGTCCCCCAAAGTGGCTGACAAAGACACTTGAAAGTGTTCATCTTGATGAAGTTGGAAAGACAGGAACCAGAAATTAAAATCGGCAAAATGGAGGTGATGTAGATGACTCTAATTCACCTGTTGATATGGATGTTTCTTATGATTGTGAATTGAACTTGTCTACAGATTTTGAACCAACTGCCTTCAAAGAAGTTGCTTCTCTTGATGAATGGAAAGAAGTGATGCAAAAGGAGTATGATACCCTCATAAAAAGCAGCACTTGGAAGCTGATTAATCCTCCATTAGGAACCAAACCAATTGGCTGCAAGTGGGTCTACAAGAAAAAGTATAAAGATGATGGCTCACTTGACAAGCAAAAAGATAGGCTTGTGGCAAAAGGTTTTGCACAGAAGGAAGCGGTCGTTTATGAGGAGACTTTTGCCCCCATAGCAAAATGGGCTACCATCCGGACACTCTTTGCACTAGTAGCTCAGAACGGTTGGAAAGTCCATCAAATGGATGTAAAAATTGCTTTCTTGAATGGAGATCTAAAAGAGAATGTTTTTATGTCCCAACCTGAAGGATTTGCTAGAAAGGGACTGAACATAAAGTCTGCATTGTGAAGTACTTGTATGGGCCTCAACAAGCCACCACGAGCCTGTATGGAAAACTAACTGCATTTTTGAAACTCAATTTCAACTTTGATCTTGATGATGCAACTTTATTTGTCAAGAAAGTTGGCAAAACAGTTGTAATATCTTGTGGTATATGTAGATGATCTTTTAATGACAGGGAACAATGAAAGCTACATTGCATCCATAAAGAAGGAATTGGGGAAAAGTTTTGAAATGACTGATTTGGGCTATGTTCATTGCTATCTTGGCATTGCAGTAACCCAACATCCAAAGTCCATATTTCTTTCTCAAAAGAAATACATTGGAGATCTGTTGAACAGTTTTGGCATGATAGAGTGCAATCCTCTTACTACCCCAATGGAACAAAACTTAAAGCTCACATCTATTGAAGGAAAAGAATTTGAGGATGCAACAAAGTATAGACATATTGTAGGAAGTCTCAACTACCTAACTACTACCAGACCAGACATTTCGTTTGTTGTTGGAACCCTCTCCAGGTTTATACAAAAGCCTTATGAGGGACACTGGTCTGCTGTAAAAAGAGTTATAAGGTACTTGAAGGGAACTCAAGACTTTCAAATCAAGTATACATAGGTGGACGACTTCATCTTGATTGGATAGTCTAATTCAGACTTTGATGGAGACAAAGAAACTGGGGTATCAACTTCAAGATATGCTATGAGTCTTGGATCAGGAGCTGTCTCTTGGAGATCACGCAAACAATAAGTTCCAGTAGATTCCACAACAGAAGCAGAATACGTGGTAGCAGCTGAAGCAACAAAAGAAATTGTGTGGCTCAGGAAAATTCTTGAATATTTGTAGGTAAAACAAGTACAAGCAACTCCACTCATGATTGACAATACCTCTGCAATAAAGTTGGCCAAGAACCCAAAGTTCCATGATTGAACGAAGCACATCAATACTAAATATCATATGATTCGACATCATGTTGAGGCCAAAACAATCCATCTCCATCATTGCTCCACAAATGAGAAAATTGCAGACATCTTCACCAAATCACTTGGAAGAGAAAAGCTTGAACAATTTAGAATGATGCTTGGACTCACCAACATCCCTTCAGATTAAGGGGGGGGAATGTTGACACCTAATCCTTGTGATTGGGTGAATTTATGTAAATAGATAAATAGGAAAATGAACAGTCATCGGGAGACAAACTGAACAGTCTCTCCCTCATGTATATAATGAAGACCTACCTAATAAAATAGAACAGACAAATCATTTTTTCCTTATGGAGTTACTGCCTGACCTGACACTTGTAGCTAAATACACTAGCTAATCAAACAATACAAGAAGGGACACTATTTTGCGACCACCATTCAAGACTTGAGACCCTTGAAGATTCCTCATCATGAAGGCATGCAGAGGCGAAGAGAAAAATGTTCTCATGAAGACATTTAGGACTTAGCAGCAACAGTGGCTTGACATTGCCACATCAACAAGCATTCTATGTCAGTAGTGTCATGTCATGTCATGTCATGAGTGGTCACATACCACACCTTGTGGCCAATTATGTAACATATGTTTCAAAATGTATTAAAGTGAAAGTCCAAAGTACATGTGTGGAATACGAAGAGTCATGTAAAGTTTAAAATTTATAGGAATTCAAACATTCATGAGGGTATATGAAGATTCAAAAGGAAGGTGAAGCATCACCTCCTCATTGTTATATATACTCCCTTGTTTTAAGAGAAAATTAATTTTCACCTTGGCTTCTCTTTCAAAGCATTAGAGAGATAAGCTAGTTCTTTTGGGGAGCAAGGATTGTCTCTAACGCTCCACTACTAGAGCTAGTGATGTTCATTATACACATGTTTCTTGGAAATTTTACTTAATAACATAAGCCTTCAATTCTAGCACATTCTTCATGCATGGATTATGAATGTGTGTAAGACTATTCTCTGGATGTTTGTACTTCATGTTTTCTTTCACATGTGCTAAGATAGTTGAACTATTTTGGTTGTTTTAGTACTTAAATTTTTTAGAATGTGTTGTAATGGTTGTTATTGTTGTCCCATCCTTGTGGACTACTCCACAAGATATTAGACAGACTTTTCTCATTTGGTGGTTGCAACGATCGTCGCATCCTTTGTGAACTATTCTGATGGATGTTAGATAGATCCTTTTGGTTCATGTGTGTCTCTTCTTGGGTGGTACTAATACCTCTCTCTTAGAGGCTCACTTTCCTCCCCTCTCCGCAGTAGAGGAAATTTGACACATTTACAACTGAACACTCACCAGGCACAACTTATTTTTTTTTGAAGGCACCATTGCACCCCTCTCTCTTTCTAACAATTAGAGCCAAGAAAAATATTTAAGAACTTAAAACTGGGCCTTTATACCAGATGGGACTCCTACACCAAATGGTGTGAGGTATAATTGGGACTTCATATCGAGGAGATCTCGTGAATGTTGGCAGGTCCAACACTACCAAAAATTCTGGTGCTAGAAGGAGGGAAGCCATGCTTTTATGGTTGATAACCCCACCAAGTCGAATCTTACTTCCTCTAGTCAAGGAAGTAACAATTTCAAGCAAATCCCCTGTGCACATTCCTGAAGTTGGTAATTCTTCTTAGCCTGAAACTACGCAAACTTACAAAGTCTCTTACAATCATTTATGGGCCATTCACCCCATCTCTGAAAGTTTTCAAGAGGTATTGGATTGATACCCAAAATAGAAACTCTTCCATATTTTCCAAAGAAGAACAAAACCAGCCCCATTGAGATAGTAGTCTCAAAAGTTGAAGAGTTGTTTCTCGCCACCCTTAAAGAGTTAGTAGACTCTGAAGAAAATGTAGAAAAACCAGAACAATCTCCAATCTTCAACGGTGGTGACGATGATAATTAAGTGCTCTCGGATGACATTTTCCACATTGTGGGCGGAGAAGAAGAAGACTAGTCAAATTATGAAGACAATGTCGAAGACATGGTAGACCAATATCTAGAGTGGATGACTCAGGACCCACTTACACTACTAGGTGTGTTACACAATATTCCAAGGCATTTGGAAAATCCCCTAACGAAGTACGACCCTGAAAAAATAGTAGAGGTAGAGGATCATTTAGAAAACTTCTACCTACATCTACAAGCACTTTAAGTATGCTATGATGATGTTTCATGTAGAATTTTTATGTATACCTTAGATGGCATAGAAGTTGTATGGTATCATAATATTCCTCTTAATTCCATCCAGAACTGGAAGGGGTTTAAGAAATTTTCCTTGAGAAATTTTTTGATGACAAGACCCCCACCATGTTCTTGAAAGAGTGGGAAATATTAAGATGGAGCACAAGGAAAAAGAAATATTTATATCATAGGTTTAAATGTCTTATGAATAAGTTCCCAACAAATACTAAACCTCATTACTCCATCACCATCGATTATTACATTTCTACCTTGCCAGCCAGCATTGTGCAGTTTGTAAAGATAAGTGTGAAACAATGTCTTTGGCTACTAGTGTCTACAAGGGTTGATGGCTAGCCAGTTGGAAGAGATGATGGGAGAAAAAAAAAATTCTATGGGGTCACCCACTTTTTTGTGGGTAACATTTGGCACTAACTGAGACATTATCCCACCGCAGAGTGCATGATCCATGTACTCTAGCCTGGAGTTCGTGAGAACTCCATAAATCCCTGGGACCGCATACTTGTAACCTACACATTGCAACAAACTTATTTGGGAGCATGTGCACTAGGGGTAGGGTATTTCCCATGTTTTATACAAGAGTATAAATTCATATAGAAAATAAAATTTGTTTTTAATGCAATATAATCTACATGAAACATGATATGAATGTTATTAGCATGATCACACGATATGAAATGCACCTAAACTACTATGAATGATAAGTGAATGTGCTAAGTATAGTCATATGATCAATGTAGCCAACATATGATCAAATCAATAGAACACACCTTGTCACTATGATTCATTGTGAGATAGGACATGCAAATTTTACCCCCACCCTTGCAAAATTGGTATGCTGAATCATGAGGGTGAGAGGTGGGAAAATAATATGATTGTGGATTGTGAAAAGGAATCATGGATGTAGGGGAAAAGGGGGAATAAAGCCTGCACCATTGAGTCATCTGTTCAAGCTTGAATATAGAGAACTCAATGATCAAGTTTAGGCATTTCCTCTCAAAAACCGTATTATGTATGCATATCTCCTTGATTTTGTCTCCTTGATGTCATTAGGGGCATGTTGGAAGGAGTGTGATGAGGGAGATGGATGGCAGGGGCAACCATGACAACTAGGTTTCTCATTACAAGGATCATATCGAGATGGGGCAATCAACACAGGTTCATGATTTTCAAAATCTATGCATTGGGGAATAATAGAAGGATGATATAAGGATGACACAAATATATCTTCTTGATAATGAGGAAGGTAAGGCAAGACAAGTCTCTCATTAATATCATCATCAGTATCATAAACTAGGTCCTTGTCACAATCATGGCCACTAGCCTCCCATTTTCCTTCTCCTATACTCAAGTAATCTCTAATGTAAACCTTTAGGGGATGAATAGGATCATCCTTTTCAAGGTGTTCAAGGTGTTCAAGGTGTTTGTTGAGCTGCCTTTTTGGCCAGAGTTTTACGATTTTTATCAAATAATTCTATTCTTGTGACTAGTGTTTTTAATCATTATTATCTTATTAAGCTGATAGTTAGAGGCATTCAAAGGCAATAGCTATTAAATTATGAATTCTTCTTGTTAATTAATTTGAAGAATGTTTTGTGTAAATGTCAATAATAATATGCCATCTTGGTGGAAGTTGAATAATTCATTTACTAGAAGTTTTTATACCCGCGGTGCAGGAATGCTTCCTAAAACACATTTGAGTACAAATTCATCTCATGAAGAAGAAACTCAAATTCAATGACAAAGATTGAATAAATTGATGGAGGAAGTCAAATAGAGTGATGAGATTATACTCTTCATAGACGAAGTCCATAATTTGACTGGTGATTGCTCCAGTTTCATTTACAGAGCCTTGTAAGAATTCTGGCATAATTGTGCAGGTAATTGGGGACCTCGTTGCACCAATGGACAATACTTTGTGGAAAGGTGACATCAACTTGTACTAGTTGGAGTTCAAAAATGTAAATGGTCTAACCATCAGCAATGGGGGGAGTTTGGATGGAAAGGGAGAAAACCTTATGAAACCCCTATTTTCTGTAACAATGGCTCTGACCATATGACTATTTATATTATCAATACCATCTTTTTTCCCCATTTTTTCATTTGGGTTTTCTCTCGAGAATCGGATGGATTGGCACATTATCGTGCTCATAGAAGATCTAACCATCAATTCATCTCATTCAATTTTCTTCAAAACATTCACAGGTCGCAGTTTCGATTTCGACTACAAGCTCGCACATGATCACCATCTCACGCTCCAGAGATATGGCTAGTACTTGTATGATGGAATCATTCTCTTTTCCCCCTCTGTTGACAATATAGGGGGCTCCCTAGATTTGTCTGCAATTTTGGACTTTGTTGACTCTGACTTTGATTTGATTCTTGTTGTTGACACTACCACCTCTGATCTCATTCGTGATATCATCGCTCACTATGGGGTTGATTTGTTTCCATCAAGGACTAGGAAGAGGATTTAATACAAAGAAGCATGGAGGATCCAAAGGAGAGGGAGTGGAAGCATATATATACATCGTGAAGGAGTGATGTAAGGAGAGAATGAAGGTAATGAGCCTCCCAATGCACCCTTATGGCTTCTGGACATTCGACATGGAAAATCTCCACCTCTATTGAGCAATGCAGATGAGTCACCGCCCTAACTACTCTGATCCATACGAAAACATCTCCATCAATCCCACTGACATCCCCAACACCGATGGGATTCACGTTTCCTCTTTTAACATCCATATTTGAAATGTCCACATCGGAATAGGAGATGATTGAGCCTGCCAGCAAAACAATGAAGTTAAATTACTTCCAGAAGCCAGATTCACACCAATTCGAACCCCATTTGAAATAAATCTTCTCGATGTAATATTAAACAATTTGTATTAATTATAAATTTATACACCATGTAACAATCAATCTAGTTAATTAAGGGTAGCACTGGTGCTATAAAATGGAGAGTTATGTACTAATAGAAAAATCGCACAGGGTGTGGGATTGCAGAAGAACGTTAGGCTATGGAAACATGTGCATTGCATTAATTGCAGACACTGGATTTCAATTGTGCCTTGAGAGGAGTAATGATCCCTGGAGGGGACCACTAGAGCCTAGCATTTAATTGTTTCGCATTTCTATAATTTGATTTTAGTAGTAATATGATTCTGCATTCAATTTACATTTATAGGCTATTTCGAATTTCTGAGATGGTGTGTTGATTTAATTTTTACAGTGAGATTGAGTTGGTTGTTCAAGCCCATCATCTAGTTCGTTACCTAGACTACTTAGGATTTATTTATTCTATTACATTTTATTTCCTGCTACTGTGATTTACTTCACTGCATTTTATTACATGCTTGTGTAATTCATTTGACTGCGTTTCATTTCCCGAATTGTGTGGTGTGCTTTAAAATTTGTTATGCCATTTCATGATTTCCTTTATGTTTTATATTTAATTGCATATGTTTGATTAGTAAATTTAATGATATCATTAATTTATGTTTGTTCTAGTAACTAGACTAAAAATAGAGTAGAGATAACAAGTGCTTCTTTTCTCATTTTCACTATTGCCTTGTTCAATTTATTTTATAACGAAACATATTTTGAGTTGTATGGATTCAAGACAGAAATAAGAAGGGTATGAGATCAAAAATATTTTCATTTAATGCATTATTCATATTATTGGGCACTTATGAATTGGTTTTGGAATTGTAAGACAACAACATTTATTTAAATATCAAGATTAGTTTGAATACATTTTTAACATAAGTAAAGTGTCCAACAACTTGAAGATATCCTCACTCAATAATTTAAATTATGGAATGAATATTTCCATACCCTTATGATTCCTTTCCAGCATCATTCGAAAGAAGCAGTTTGAGTACAAATTTTAAAATAGTTTGAAATTGAATTTGTTGCATGCTTTCATATTTGCAACGTAGCTGTAGTATTTTAAGAAGCTTTGCTTTCTTTATTTGTTGTAGTGTATTTACTTTGGAATGTCTTTTCTTGAATGATTTACTTTTCGAATTGTTTTTAGGATTTTCATCATACAAATCCCTGAGGTCATATTCTAGCATCTATTGTGCTACGTCTCTAAGTCTTATGACCCTGGATTGACAATTTAAATGTGGGTGTAAATCTAGCATTATACCTCCCAAAAATGTTCATCACTAAAAACAACATACATGAAAGGGGTGGGGCTTGCCTCAAATTCTCTTCCCAAATATTTATCTTCATCATGATACTCACCATGCTTCCTTTTAAAATCATCCTTGAGATATTCATCAATGTCTTCATCCTGATGATCTAGGGAGGACTCTTCATCGTGCTCATAGTGTTCTCCTCCAACTTCTTCAGGATCACCCCAAGCTTCCTCTGATATATCAAGCTCTAGAATTTCTTTGGGAATGGAGTGAAATTTTCGATAGGCTTGGTTTGGATTGCAATATTTCTCTCGAAAAACATCACACAAAAAGTTGATTGAATAGTACTTGTAAGAGAGCTCAAGAAAGAGGATATCGGTAATATTTTCATCATATTCATGCCATAATTCATTGAATTCCTGCCTTCACTCACTGCATAGGTTAAATAGGAGATTAATATCAAGGAAATCCCCAGTGAGCAGCCTACAATACTTCTTATATTCATTCACATTCTCGTGAAGTATTTGGAATTTTTATTGATTCAATCCCTCACTACTCCCTTGACCATCATAAGGAAGTTCATGTACTATTTATTCATCACTAGAATGATATTTTCTTTGTTTTATGTGATTTATAGGGTAAACATTAACTTGTGGATAGTGATGATCTTCTTTAGCCTTTTCACCTTTAGAAAGATGAAGACAAAATTAGCTTATGGCCAAGCCTTTATGTGCATCTTCATCAATGAATAATTGTGGCCTCCAACGCTGAAGAAAAATTCCAATCCAAACTTCAAATGAAGTGATGCTTTTAGGGTCACATAAATCATCGACTTGAAACGTCCCAATAGAAACAATGAATAATTTTCCAAAGTATCTTCATGAATTATATTTATTTCTGAAACATATGTGATGAACCTTGCTATATGATCAAGTGTTGACAATGGATTACGATCAAATTTTGGTATGTTTAGTGTAGAAATTACATCACAATGATTTGGATATCCATAAATTCCCTGAACATCCAAAGTGGGGAATATCTCATGTGAATTCCAAGAATCCAATGCCTTGAACCTTGCATAGCAGAGAGATGAGGAGTCACCAGGGGGGATTCAAGGTGCCTTGAAATATGCTTGCTCCACCCTACAAGCATTGAATTTTGGATTTCAATGAAGAAAAAGTGATTTATTCTTCTAATGGAGTATCCAAAGTAGGATTTCTCTTGTTAGATATATTTTCTTCAAAGGGAATAAGATAATTCATCGAATCATGGAGAGACAGAATTGCTTCCATCCCTAGCAATGACACCAAAAAAGTTGTTGCAAAATCTATTAGGCCCGAGAGAGGGACAACCTACAAGGATATTACTAGACCAAGAGACAAAAACGAGGTAGTGGCCCACTATCACCACAGCCAAAACCCCCACCCTTTATAGAATTTCATTGATGGGAGGAGTCTCAGTATGTGTATGGTCACCTAATGGGTATTCTAGGTTTTATGTGTGACCTGGCATGAAGAGGTCTCCAAGGGAAATACTCAATTTTAGGTTAAATAGGAGGTGATTTTATTTCCCTATAGAGACCTAGAATGGGGCATAAGGCATTAGGATTGATTAGTAGGTTGAGTGTTGGGATGGTCAGAGTTCAAGGCAAGGAGAAATTGTTTCTAACAATGATTTTCAATGGCACATGAAACCCTCAAATAAGACCCCAAGTTGAAGCTAGAAACAAACTAGGGTTAGCTTAGGGCCAGTAACTAAGGAAAAGAAATTTCTAGAAAAAATTGAAGTGAATTACTACCAAAAGAAGGGATTTTGCTACAACCACTATTCCCTTGGCATTTAAACTCTTCAAATCTGGAAATTTCTTTTCCATAGGAATTCTCACCAAGCCCTATCTTGACCACTTGGCCTTAAAGGGGATGAATTAGGTGAGAGCGAAAGAAGAGAAAAGTATATGGATGAATAATGATTTACTCACCACCAAAGGATGGCCAATGCCTTGTTCCTTGGAATAATGGAGTCTATGAGTTGATTGAATAGATAAAAGTTGTTAAGGAGAAACGATGATTGATGTGCTAGCCTATAATACCTAGCATTTACCTATGTAATGGATAAATAAGTTTCATGGGAGATGTTATACAAAAATATCGTCACCTTGATTATTTGCAGTCGGTATGGGTCTATCACCACCGATACCAGCCTCCTAAGCAAGTCTCAGACCTTAGCTCTTCAAAACAAGCTTTGGAAATGAGAGAAAGACATCAAAAAAGCAATGTAACTCTGGTTCCGCACTTTCTCTCACTTTTGACTGCGGGCCCGCACCTTTTGTTCAGAATACCTGCGTACTTATACGCTCTATATGTAAAGGGGAGGGTGCGTACCCATGTGAATGTCAAAAGGCGCAATTTTTATCTTAGAAAACTCACTTTGGGTTAATTATAGATGTTTCTAGAAGGAATTTTGACGTGGATTGTTCGCTCCAAAGTGGTTCATGCATCCCAAAAGAGAAGGAGCTAATCCCTTGTTAGGAGGAGATATCCCTTTGAAGGAGGATTCTATCCCTTTGAAGGAGGACCTAGTAACTGCCCTCCATTGCACTATAAATTGAGGCATTGGGTTAGTGGCTAGGGAGGTTAGAAGCTGAACATTTTTTAGGGTAAATCCTGGTGAAATCAAGACTTCCTAGTTGAGCTTAAGAGGAGAGATCACATACCTTTTTGGCTTCATTGGGGAGTGAGCGAAGCTTGTCAAAGTAGAGGAGACTTCTTGTTGGACCCTAGGAGGAGCTTGTACAACGTGAAGGCAAAGGTTGTAAATTTCTTCTCTTTTGAATTAATACAATCAGGCTCATTTTTTTCAACAAGTATCTCATGTTATTTGTTTCATGGACTCCTTGACTTTCATGTTAAATATGTTTTATAATACTGGTTATTCAGGTGCTATTTAATTGTTTGCCTTGTTTGTGTTGCAGGTTTGTGACAAAGGAACTTACTTGGATCAAAGGAGCGAAGGCATCCCCAAACTTGCGTTGGACATGAGGTAGGCCTTAAACACACTTGTTTGCTATTATTTATAAAAGCACATTTAGAGAAAGATAGTGTCTGGTTGGTTTGCTTGTCATTAGGTCTTCTTTAGATTCTAGGAAGGTCTATCTTGTCCGCAAGATCGACTCATTCCGCGTGACAAAATGGCGACTTCACTGGGGACTTGATTGTTTTCCTCGTTTTTCTTTGACTTAAGAAACTTGCCTTTTTGTTTCTGTTTTTGGCTTGTTGTGTGTGGACTTGGGTAGACTTAGTGGATTTAGGTTTGTTTTTTATTTTTCATTACTTTAGTCGAAGTCCGCAGTCTGCACGTGTATCACAGTGCGTACATGTATGCACTTTTACTTTGTGCACAGAGCGTACACGCACCTGTGTAAACTCTAAACCTGCGTACCCTGCTAAAATTTTGAAATTTTGAATTTTACTCTTTAAATTAGTTTTATCTTGATTTTGTAGTGGTTATCCTCTGCCCATACGTGCATGTGACTGGTTGAAATCTTTCCTTGGTTTAATTTCATTAGCATTAGGGTTTTAGGTGAAATTCCTAGGAGTTTTGCTTGTTGGGTTTGTTTTTCAATTTGGTTGT
>APFE030465001.1:0-12420 GCA_000404065.3 Pinus taeda | reverse complement strand
TATAATTCAATAACATATAATATTATACAGCTAAATTTTGATTCTATATTTTTAATTAAATAAAAATCGTTGACTATTTATGTTTATATAAGCTAGCATATTTGGAAAGCATGAGTTGACACGGAACATAATGCAAAGTGTAATAAAAGAATTTCCTTTTTTCTTTAATTTATATAACTAATTCTACTATTATTATTCATTTTCTTTTTGTGTATGTGTGTTTTTTAAATTCATATATTACATGGACATAATATTTCCTTTATAGTTGAGTACTTCCTCTTAAGCCTAAATAAAACATAGTAATCAATGATGTCATTACTTAAAAGAAGTAAATTCTTTTTTCTCAAACAAAATTCTTGGTTGACATGTTTAAATGATGAAGCTCGGGAAACTCTATTTCTACATGTCTAGAAAATGTGAAAAATGAAAATCCATCTATTTTTTTAATTAATGGTCAAGTATTGAAAACATATCCATGGTGAAGAATATTACATTCATTTGTATGACAAGGTAGCATCAATATATCAACAATGAAGAATATTGCATGACATGTAGCATAAATAAAGATGATAACACTCAACCACATGTAAAGCCTGTTTAATCACAATTGTAATTAGACAATGCATGCGTGTTAAAGGGAGGTGGGAAACATGGTTGCCTGGAAAATAAAATTAACTAATAAAAATATTGAACTGAATAGAATTTGAGTCTAGCCTAAACTTTGTTTCTCTCATAATGATGTTGTGCCTTGATTATATAAAGACAACTTTCTATCATTGAAATTTTGTTTCAACTTGAGTACCTAGTTATATTTACTATGAAAAACCCATGAAATAAATAAAATGAAAATCTTATAAATGACATAATAGAATTTAATATCACAAGGGCCTTTTTGCATCTTTGAAATCATGAATGACATAAAAGAATTTAATATCACAAGGACTTCATTGCATATTTGAAATCATGAAATTAGGATAATATTATTTCCAGGTTTATTTATTACCTCCTATGTTTTGGATTAATTATGCACAAATAATTTAAGGCATTTTTGCGTTAGTTGTTATTATGGAAATTTTGTTCTTGAAGCTTTAATAGCTTAGGTATAAAATTATATTCAAGATAAAAATAGAATGAAAACTTATGAAAAGAAACATCAGTGCATGATGGTGAATTCATATATCTTACAAGCAAAAAAATGTTATCATTAATCTTGTTAGAGGTAGAGACATTTTGTTTGTTCAATATTATCTCTTCACCGAAGATGGCGAGGAGAATAATATTGCAATTAGTTCCAAGGAAGTGATGGAAATGTGATACACTCAATGGAAATAAACTTTCTTCTTACATTATTGTGAGAACATTGACCAAGTTAATGTTATATGCCAACTACAAAAGCAATTTGTTAGGCTTGAATTGAAAAAAAAAGTGCGGCAGAGTTAAATTTTATGGCATCTGCCACATCTTCAAACAACAATTGGTTTCCCTTGCACCCATTTAGGATAATAGTAGTGGAAGTTCACAATTGCCACTTAATTTTCACCTCACAGTTTTTCTTAAGCTTCTTACTCTAGGTTATTCAATTTCACATCCTCGTAAAGGAAATCAAGCATGGATAGAAATATGTGATCTGCAAGTAAATGAGATTAAAATGAATTATCTGAATGTGAATGTATGTATTAGGCATTTAGAATGGAATTACTTTCATTGTGGAGAAAAAGAACGTTGTCTAGGTATCAATGAGGAGGGTATTTTCACTATGGTACGGTGAGTAGCAATGCACACAAATTTTTGATACGGATATTGGCTAAGTGTGTGTACAATCATATGTTATGTGAAATTTCATTATGTTTGATTTTTGTTAAAAAAAATTACACATCTTTCAAAGACTATTAGTTCCATTGAACCATTATAATGATTTTAAGACTCATTTGTTAGGTAGATTCATTTTAACTTTTGATACAAATTATTTATTTCCTTATTTTAGGTGTAAATTTTATTATAATTTAGTGTCCAATTAATGCTAAGGATCATTATTATTTGCTATCATATATCAATATCACCTAACTCGTTATTTTTTTGAAGAAAAAATCACACCTCTCAAAAGAACCCATTAGTGGTCCATGCAATGTAGATTTTTGCTCCTGATAAAGGCCTCTAGGTCTTGGAGGTTAACTTTTTATTTTTTTATTTATTATATATATATATTTTATATATTAGTTTTTATTTATATATATTATTATAGAACCCTTACTGGTCCAACTGTTAGTTTTTGCATATATATATTATTATATTTATTTTATTATATAATAGCTTAATTTATTAGAATTTAGGAAAAAATTTAATTTTAATAAATAATATATTATTTATATATATATATATATATATTATTTGAAATAAATTTATAAATTAAGATAAAAATATTTAAAGGAAAACTTCAATTGGGTTGTTGGTTGATAGGCATTGGTGGCCTGACGTAGATTTTTCTCTCTTCCCAAGCCTAATGACATACTTGCATTTGGTAGATTTTGCAGCAATAAATGATACAGGAGGGGCACAACAAGTGGCCTCAAACTTGGATCACTTTCTAGTCACATAATCTATCATTGTATAGGACATCATTTTGGAAGAATATATACTATCAAATAATGGCTCAGACCACTCGCCTATATGCCTAAGTATAGACATTCAACCTAGAAATCGCAATAGGCCCTTTCACTTTGAGAATTTGTGGCTCCATCACCTGGATTTCCAAGAATATATAAATTAATGGAGGAGAGCTAAAATATTTAAGAGTCTCTTTTATGTACAAACTCCAAAAAAAATTGAAAAACATCAAATGGAGGCTCAAAGGCTAGAACATAACCAAATTTGGCAACATCCTAGAGGAAATGCCTAAACTACAACAAAAAATTTATTTGCAACAACAAGAAGTTATTCTATATGGTTGATCCAATGCATTAATCATAGAAGAAGCCACTACCCTCACTAATCTTGAAGATTGCATGAGACAATATGAACTTCTATGGCAGTAAAAATCATGGGTTTTCTAGCTTAAACAAGAGGAAAGGAATATTGCATTCTTCTATAAATCCATGCTCCAACGTTGACACCATAATCACATATCTCCCATCAAAAAAATTATGGGAGACAAACTATTGGATTATCAAGAGATTACTCAGGGGCTTATGCACTTTTATTAAAACATTTTAATAGAGCCTTCTCAAAACAGGGCAAGGGAAGTCTAGCTCATCATTGAAAATTTAAAAAACAACTTACAATTCTAGGCATATAAATTAATGGCAAGATGAGTTTTGGATTCAAGGCAAGCAAGAAATTAGTTATGGTTTCTAGGATTACAGTCATAATGAATATTTGCTATAATTGATGACCATATTCTCAACATTCTACGTAAGATGCAGGTTTCAAATCCAAGGACTAGAGTTTAATCAAAATGAAACTATTCTAATTATATATCTTGCAATTTGTTCATTTGTTTATTTTCTACCTATGTGTTGTCTCTTTCTGTCATTTTAGAACTGTATGTTGAAGGACATTATGTATAATATTGTGTTGCAATTCCTATGTGCATTGTGCTTTTATGTGTATCTTAGAGAGGTTCTATATTTAGGTGATGTATTTTCTATTCTATGCATGATAACTGAGAGAGGAAACGGGATCGCGGAAAAGGATCTGACAACGATGACGTCGCCTATGTGTGCTATGTTCCAAAATGGCAAACTATTTTCAAGTTTTCAAACTCTTGCCATGTCCTCTTCCCCCAAAAATCCTTATTTCTCTACTTTTAGTGCAAACATTGACAGTCTCTATGATTAACTTAAATAACTAAAGGCTCAATAAATTGATTACTATTTGCTACAAATTATTGTTGCCTTTTGCAATCTACCTGTAAATCAAATAACTAAAGGCTTGATAAATTTATTTCTATTTGGTATGGACTAATTTATCAAAGAAATTTGCAAACTCTTGTAGAGAGTTTTGTGATTTATCCATTTGCACATTTTCAACGTGATTCACATGCGAAAGACATAAGATATATTGTAATATTTAATGGATAATTATCTTGGATGGTTACATTTACAGGTTTTCCATATAATTTATTCTTAAAATTATATAAATTAAAATTCAAAGAAACCATTACTATTTGAATTGTGATTCATTTGTAAATCGAGCTCGCTATAGAAACGGCAAGTGGTTGGTGATGAAGGTCTTGTAAATAGGATACATTATCGTCATCCTGTTTTCATTGAGGTAATGGTGGTTTTTTTGGAATGGAAGGGACATTACTATTTTTGTTTTAACAGTTTCATTTCTAGAAGCTAGGAAATTATTCTTTACATCCTCGCTATTGGCCCATTATCTTCGACTGCCGGCGGAATATACGTCTTTTTTCTCCCTCTCTCCTTCGCATCTTTTCTTTTTGAGAACTAGATATACTATCTAACATCCCTTAATTTTTTTATGTTGGGCTTGAAGCATTATCCTCTGTCATGTTTTATGTCCTCAAATCCGAAATCTTGCATATAACTATCATTTTCCTCCTTGCTATATACATTCTATATTATATCATTTGCAACGAGTTGAGACTTTTTTGTCGATGGCCATATACCTTTGTGGATAGACATTCTTAATGTTTCTTTCCCTAACTCATTTCCTGACACCGGGACTTGTCTCGAAACAACTAATTACACTATACTATGGAGGAAGTGGATTGGCTCTTTCACCATATCCCGTCCTTGTAAAAAAATTGGGATTAAATGTTACAACAGATGGTGGACATGTCTGGGTTGTTGGCGTTGTTGTTGTTATGATGGATGATGGTTCAATGGCATCCACATTCATGCACAAGAGTTTTATGCTACACATTCTCATACTGCAATTCTTTGTGTTTTTGGGGTGGTGCACTTTTTCTAGAGTCACTTTCTGGATGAACCCACCTATTTCTGAACCCAACAATTTTCAAACTAGTATGACTTTAATTGCGTGAGGTTGGTGGCTGATCTACAAGGAATAATTTATGGGTTCTGTACTATTATTGATATTTTCCTCTAGATCCTAACGGTTGTTTCCTGGTTCTTGAAGCTGTTCTACAGGCTCTTTGGGTTGAATACTGGACATTACATATTACCTTCATTAATTTTTCCAATTCGGGATAGGGAATGACGGCGAGGTAGCTTCGGGGATCTACCTACCATGGGTGTTTCTCTCTATACATCTGTCATTCGACGAGACTCGTGGTACTGTGATCTGCTTTTTGAGGCCTTGATATTTGAGATTTCTCACCTAACACTTTTACTACCTGCCTTTGCTCCCCTAAATTTCTTGTTTCATTATCCATTTTCCCCATGACACCCGATCTTTTCCTTTCCGTTATGCCACTTTGAGATGGACCTGTGTTTTCACTTTTCGTGTCTCACCTCCCCTTGGGCCTATGGAATTGTCTGACCTATATGAACCTGAGACATCGGAGCATGATGCCATTATACGGGCCACCCTTGCTTTTGAATTAGCACACCTACATGGATTCATATTGACTATTCATGAGGCACATAAGGATCCATCCCACATTCCCCCTCTAGGTATCCATTTATCATATTCGGCTCATGTAATTTCTCCCCATCCTGTCACGACTTACACCCAGGTACAATCTCCTGACGAGGACCGTCGACTTGTAACAGCATGCAGCTCATCCACACCCTGAACTGCATCACACTCCTCCTTTGGTAGCTCAGGAAAAACATCGAAGCAAGGCGATTGAGACTTCTCTTCAGACGAAGCTTCTAGGTTTTAGTTATGACATCCTTCTGGATCGACTGATTAGTCTGAAAAAACATGCGATAGTGGGATGCTCATATTTCTCAGACCTTCAGGAAACAGAGATGCAGGAATGGGTATCTACTTGGTGGAAGGCACTTCTTAGCTACACTCCTACCATCATTTGGCTTATGAACTCGTGATTTACTTTCCATTTTGTGCATCAGGAGGATTTGGAGAAAATTCACAAAATACCATGGGTTTTGGAATGCAGTTTCCTTTTTCTCCACCCATGGTACATTGGTTTCAATCCTCTCAGGGACACTCCAAGGAACAAAATGATCTAGATGAAGCTACCTGGGCTTCCCATTGAATTTTTTACGATAAGGGGTTTGGGAGACATTGGGAATTCTATTGGAAGGATCATATATGTTGATCCAAAGTGTTTAGGGGCTCGGGAAAAAATAGTCGCTTGGATCCTGGTAGAATTGGGCTTCTCTGGAGGACTCCCTACTTACATAGATTTGGCCTGGGAGCATATCCACACCCATCAAAGATTTGATTACTCGAGCATTCCATTTCGTTGTCTTATTTTTCATCACACGGGGCATCTCATGGCCCGATGTCCCCAAAGACTCAGTAGAAGGGAGGCTAAAGGTGGGCATGCTCCTGGAAGGGATGGTGTCGGTCGGGAGGTTGATGATCGATGTGCCCGTGGAAATGGTGGAGTGGGTCAGAATTTACAGAAACATTGGTCTACTCTTTCAGGTAACTCACCTATCGTTGACCTCTCATCCCTTGATTTACATATGATTGGGCACCCAACGTCCTCCTCAATTGTAGCCTTACCCTCCTCCCCTTGATTCTCACCTATTGGCACAACATACTAGTATCTTCCTGAAGCTATGGTATCTTCCTCGTCTCTAGAACCTTCCCTCTTTCCCTGACTCTCCTCTCCTCCCATTTTTCTCGCTCCATATCTTCCTCGCTACCTTTGTTATTGATGTTCCCTGAGTCTTTGATCCATTCAAACTATCCACCCCTTCTACATAACTCAAAGAAATCTCCCCATACTCCCAGACTTCCCTCTGATTTTTCTCCTGTTATTCCACCTTCACCTGACTACTCTCCCCAAAATTCGCTAAGCAGCGACATTGATTTTCTCCTCATGAAACCTACACTCGATCTACATGCCTTATCCATCCATCAGGGATAGCAAAAGCCATCCCCATCTGGCAGCCCCAACTCAGCCTTAAATATCATTGTTTGTCGTAGAGGGGGGCGGGGTAGATGACATTTACGAGGCCGCCCAAAATTCAAACCTATCCCCTTCCCCAGATCCTCTGACCTCATTGATATTCCCATTTTCACTTCCTTTGAACCTTGGGCCCTCAGAGAAATTGCACCCCTCCTACATGAAACATGATTTTAGGTATATCCCTTAATCTGCGGGGTCTGGGGGACTCGCACAAATTCATCTCCCTCGGAGATCTCTTCTCCTTTGTTTGTCCCTACATCATTCTATTACAAGAAACAATGATGATTGCATACTGGGTTCTTGATTACTTTTGGAAAATGCTCCCAGAGTGGCATATGGTGGCAGTCAAATCAATGGGTCTATCTAGTGGATTGGCAGCTTTATGGGATCAGTGTTGGACATCCTTCAGGGCATATAAATGCTTTGTAGGGATTTTCCTTTCAGGACGACTCTGGGGACTTGTTGGTCGTTTATATCTTCTGAATTTATATGCCCATTATCGGGATAGTACTTCATTTTGGGGCTGATTGGATACTTCGGATCTACTAAAGATAGGCTCCCTTATAGTTGATGGAGATTTCAATGCCACAGTATCCTTAGAAGAATGTTGGGGCTCACACTGCAGAAGGATCCCCTTGGGGATAAACTCCAGATGCTTTTCAGTGACAACAACCTGATGGGCATTTGACCCCTACCCATTGTGCCCACATAGCATAATGGTTGAGTTGGCCCCCAATATATTGGCAAGAGACTTGACTAGTTTTTGTTCCATGAAAACCTTGTAGAGAGATTGGGTTTCCTCCATTCTGATGTCCTTAAGACATATGTCTTTGATCATACGCCCATATTTTTTTATTTGGAAGCGGGGGGAGTTGCGTTTGGGTGTATGCCCTTCAAATTTAACATAATCTGGCTTGAGGACAACGATTTTAACACATTGGTTAGATCCTTCTTGACAACGTTGCACAAGGCAACAAATATTTCACCCATGCACGCCATACATGGGAAACTTCGAGCCTTGAAATCGAAGGTCCGGAAATGGGAGCTAATTAAGAAAAGAACCATGATAGAGGACATAATTTACATCAAGGAGGAATTGGAGAGACTCGTTAAGATCCTAGATAATGGAAACCCCTCCCTAGCTCTCATCAACAATATAAATGATATGGAGGAAAAAAGGAGAAATATCTTGCACATACAGAAGGTCACCTAGCGCTTGAAGAGAAGAGCACTATCAGGATTAAAGAGGGGGATATGAACACAAATTTTTATCATAGATATGAAAACTACATGAGGAAAATCAATTCGATTTGGCATGTTCGAGACTCTAATGGAAACATGGCGCATTCTACTTCTGATATCCATAAAGAAGTTGTTTCTTTCTTTCAATCCTTCTAATGGGCGTGAGGGGGTACTCAGATAGAGGACCAGATTTGGGGTTTGGACTCCTATCCCACCATGTTTGATTCTGCTAAAATTCGAGAATTATACAAGCCCATTGATTTGGAGGAGATACATAACGTACTAAAATATTTTGCAAAAGATAAATGCCTTGGGCCAGACGACTAGACTGTTGAATTATTCATACATTTCTTTGATCTAGTTGGGCCGGATTTGCTGCTAATTCCTAAAAAGTCTGGGACTCGGGGACATATTCCAAGGGCCATCAAATCCACATTCACTGCCCTCATTCTGAAGCAAAAGGAGTTGGAATCGTTTAAGGACTATAGGCCCATCTCCATGTGTAATATGATTTATAAGCTTATATCCCATATCATAGTGGTTCAACTAAAATTCGACTCTCTCTATTTATATCTCTTAGGAACAGTATGGGTTTTTGCATCATAGGTTGATACATGAAGTTGTTTCCACAACATAGGGATGCCTTCATTCCATCCACACGAAGAGAATGGAAGCATTGGTCATGAAGGTGGATTTACAAAGAGCGTATGACTGTAGCTTTCCTTCGCATCATTCTTTTGAGGATTGGATTGGATATGAAAAATATAGAGTGGATTATGGCCTGTGTATGCATTGTTCAATATGTTGTAATTATAAATGGATATCCCATTAAGATCTTTGGTGCATGAAGGGGACTACGTCAGGGCTACTCATTATCACCCATACTATTTATACTAGTCATGGATGGCCTCTGACACAATATCAAAGCTGCCATAATGGAGAATCTTTGTACCGGACTCACCTTGGGACGTGGCATAAAGGTTACTCACAGCTTTTTTTGTTGATGACATCCTGATTTTCGGAATTATTTCCATGTTGCAATGGACTGCACTACACCACATCTTTTGTAGATTCGATGATGCTTTGTGGATAATAATAAACAAGGGAAAATCAATGTTATTATGTGTTGAAGGTCATCATAAGGAGATAGATCAAATTAGCAACACTTTTGGCGTGGCCACACAATCGATTCGTTTAGGTCTGAAATATCTGGGTTTCAACATCTAATCAAACTATTATAGAGTAAACAAGTGGTTATGGATTGCTAATAAGTTTCATAGGAAAATATCTGAATTGATAAGTTTTATAGAGTAAACAATTGGTTATGGATTGATTGATTTTTTCATTCCCCATGTAAATTTTTAATCAAAATCATTGGGTCCATTGTTGTTAGAGGGAGGTATTATCATGTTTATGACTATGGGAATTGAGAGTAATCCCCTCTAGAGTGTAGTTTCTGGCACAATATTGCCCCTATTTTTATAAAATGTATTTGGATATTATAGTGACTTGATGTACTGGTATTTATAATAAAAACGAACATTTTTTTCCTTCTGACAAATTAAGATAAAATAAAATCTAAACCTCAATTAAACCTTGGATATCTATAAGTTAATGCTCTCTTTGGATTTTTTGAATCTCAACTCCAATTTTCACAATGATTGGCTCACCTCTACATTGACGTGAAACTCCAATTTCGAGTTTCGCGTCAAGAGAATGACTAATTTTGAGTTTCGCATCAAGAGAATGACTAATCCAATATTTCTTGAAGGTTTTGATGAGTTAAGGAATTTAGACTTCTGTGATCCATAATCTTTGTAAGAATAATTTCGGCAAAATCACATAATAAATCATTTGTCGACGCGTTTCGAACCAACCTGTGTGGTTCATCATCAGGACAAGTTGAAGATCCGATCTGAGCAATGAGTTAAATAGGGACAGCAGGCCATTCCAACAGCTAAATTTGACTGACCAACGGTTAAAACAGACTTCTATCAGCTAGGTATGACCAGGACCAAGATGAGGGACCTAAATTTCATTTAATTAACTGCTTTATTTCTTTATTTTTTTTATTATTATAACTATATATAATATCAATTGCATAATATTATTTGTTAATGTTAATATTATAATTACCAATGTATTTCTTATTTATTTATTATTAAATAATACTAATAAATATAATGGTAAATCATACTATTATATACCCATAGTTTCATTATGAAGGTCAGATCCTAAAATAGTAATTATTTTATTCATATTTGTTTACTTATTAGTTAGAATTAAATATGTTTTTACCACCTGAAAGTATCAATTAACTAAAATATAAAATGGTAAATATTGATGTTACTTAATTATTTATTAACATTATAATATTAATATTCAAAAAATTTATTATTTAAATGATAGAAATAATTGTAAATATTATTATTATGTACTCATTATTTTATTATCACGGTCAAATTTAACTCTAGAAATTAAAATTCACTATTATTATATGTAAATATTTTCATTCTTCACCTATTAATATATCTCCCATAATATATCTTCCTCAAGGCCCGTAAGGAGCCTTCTATCCATAAAGATCCTAAAGATCGGGTCATGGGGGTTCACGTGCCTTACATCCAGGGAACCACTGATAGGGTTGCTAGGATTCTGAAGAGGCATAATGTCCCCGCAACCTTTAGACCTCTTAATACCATCTGTGGCTCCCTCAGATCTGTGAAAGACCCTATCGACCCCAAAGACATGAAGGGCGTCTATGTCATTCCCTGCTCATGTGGGACACGATACATTGGTGAGACTGGACGCTTTATTAATCAAAGGATTAATGAGCATTCGGCTGACTTAAGGCATGGAAGGGCCAAGTCCTCGGCCCTTGCAGAACATGCTGAGAAGACTAAACATCATGTATGTATTGAAGAGGCTCGTGCCATTGCAAAGGTTGCGCAGTTTCACCATCAGAAGTTTAGAGAGGCCCTTGAAATCGAAAAAAGGCCTAATAATCTTAATAGGGATGATGGCTGGAAGATCAGTAGTTGTTGGATCCCAACCCTGTCTTCCTAGCCTCCTCATTCTTGCTTCTCTTTTGTCTCGGGTTTTCCTTTATCCTCGGGTGTGGTTTTTTAATTAAATCCTTTAACCCCCTTTTCCTTGGAAATTAAATTTGCCTGATGATATTGTTACAGCATGGGCATTATAAGCATTTTGTCATTAGCCCTTGTAATAATAATATTAGCCAAGAGTTGTTATTATGCTATGATAATAGTTTATGGTTTCATTGGTTTAGCATGATATTGATTTTAATATTAATAATATTAATTAAGGAATTAAATTAAATTCATAAATAAAAATAATAGTTTCTTTAGTTTCATTGAGTTCTAGGTTCAAAAATTTTAGAATAGGTTTATGATAATATTCAACTTTATTTTTATTCTAGAAATTTAAATAAATACTACCGGTTAATATTAATATTAATGGTAAATTTAATATACTATATATGATCATTCATATGGTAAATACATAATATTGCAAAAGATATATTAATAGGTGAAAAATATAAATATTTACATATAATAATAGTGAATTTAATCCTAGAGTTAAGATTGACCGTGATAATGAAATAATGAGTACATGATAATAATATTTACTATTATGTCTATTTTAATTAATTAGATAAATAATATGAAAAACGGTTAATAAATAGATACACATTAGTAATAACAATATTTACCATTTTATGATTTAATTAAATGATACTAATTGATGTTATATTAATATGTTAGTAGATTTAATATACTAATTTCATATGGTAAAAACATATATATATTATTAAGATTTAATAATAGTGATTTTAATTAATACAAATATGAATAAAATAATCACTATTTGAGGATTTGACCTTCATAATGAAACTATGGATATATAATAATATGATTTGATACTATACTTGATAATAGTTTCATTGTTTAGCATAATATTGATTTTAATATTAGTTAAGGAATTAAATTAAATACATAAATAAAAATAGTGTCTTTAGTTTTATTGAGTTCTAGGTTTAAAAAAATTTAGGTTGATAAAATAATGGGTTTAGGATAATATTCAGCCTGATTTTTATTCTGAAAATTTAAATAAAAAATTTTACTGAT
>APFE030465000.1:0-10363 GCA_000404065.3 Pinus taeda | reverse complement strand
GGGTTGGGCCCATCTCAAGCGCCCAGTACCTCCTTTGTTTACTTTCATGTGTCTTTGTTGCATTCTTAGAATAAAATCTGCTATTTAGATTTAAATCTTGTTTTGGTATTTAGGTTGTTTTTGATGAGTAAAATAGCTTTTCATGCTCATATTTAGTTGATAGGTTGTTAACAGAAAAAGCTTCAATAAAAGGGCCATAAAACATCTGTGGTTTCACCTCTCCCTCAATGGGATTAGGAGCTGTGACTAGGATGACTTTCCTGCCCACAAAAACACTGATTTTGCTTTGCCATGCAATCACTAGTGTTTGATTTTCATGTGTAGAAGTTGGTTACAAGTTCAGACTTTTGTTTTCTTAGTTGCATGAGATAAATACATGGTTTCATTGCAGGTCACACTCCTATTCATTCTCTTTACTGGCAGCTAGCATATTAGGTCAACGTAACTAGGTCTTTGAATTTACAAATCTTTGTTGGTTCAGATTGGAAAAACGACTTGCAAAGCACCTGTACCACTTCTTCATCTGCTTATTCTCCATCAGCACATCCATCCACCCTCTACTTAGATCCTTGCCTCACGTTTGCCATTTCTCCCCAAACCCTAATTTTTGTACAACTCTTCAGCTTCCTTGACAATCCACACCTTGCCATCCTCAGCTCCATTCCCCAAGTCTAGACCTCTTCACACCCCTATCCACCTCCATACCCATTCCTCCATCTTTTTCCCTCCATCCATGCTCCAAATTCCCATTTTTGAACATCCTGTAGAAAAACAGAACATCCTGTAGAAATTCCTGAACATCCTGTAGAACCCCTGCAGACTTCTTGTAGAAGCTCACAAATGAGGTTTCTTGATAGCCAAACTTTGTGAAACTCTCAGGAAGGGTGTTAGGGACTCCTTAGACCCCCTTCGAACCTTCCCAACCTTTTGCAAACCTTTCCTCTCGCCAATCCACCTCTGCACAGTCAAAAACAGTTAAAAGCACATGCATGATAATTCTAACAACTTATTCAAAAATACAAAAATATGTTTTCTTCAGATAGTGATAACTTAGAAACATGCATTTTACCTTTCTAGAAGTCAATGGCATTCCTTTTAGTAGCTTGCATCCTCTTCCTTGCATCAGTAGGACTAGCTGGTAGAATTAGGGTTTGCTAGGGTTTGCGTTTCTTTTTGGCTTTCAGTTTCTTTCCGCAAGTAGATTAGCTTCCTTTGAGTTAGCTTTCATCCATCAGTTAAAAAGCTCTTCTAAGAGCTCATAGAAGTTGGCTTAAGCCCTACGGACTTGTGCTAGCTGACCAAGTGACAACTGCGGCAAGAGCTAGTACTTGTGCATACAACACCGTCGCTTCCAAGTTTGTTACGAACTACCGGGTTGATAAAATTAAAGAAAGGAGTTCCAGGAGTTGCAGCATTATTGCTGCAATACTGGGGCCCACCATATTTTTGGCGCCGTTGTCGGGGAAGCGTCAGAGTATTGGTGATTGCTACTATTCTTCTATTTTCTACTGCAACATTCTGCTAAGTAGTTTATTTCATTTACATTATGCAATTTCATTTCCGCAAAAGTAGATTAGACATTTCTTGCTTTCATAGATTAGCATTTTAATTCCGCAATTTCATTTCTGCAAGCGTAGATTAGCATTTCAATTCCACATTTTCATTTCAGTAAGATAGTTAGTTGTAGTTCAATCTATTTTAGTTTTGCAGGTAAAAAAAAAAAAAAAAAAAAAACAAAAAACAAAAAACAAAAATCAACCAAAAAGATTTTCTTTCATGCCTTGTAGGAGTAGAGATAATTCAGAAAATGATTGCACAACCTTCTCTCTTCTTTAATGGTTTTGATTAATAAGAACCCCTCGGTGGACATCAAGGCATATTTGAAGAACCTTTAGGGGAGAAGAAGAAGAAAACATTCCCCTGGAGCAAATGGCTACAAGCAGAAATGTTTGGAGCAGTACCTTATCCAAAAACGAATTTGAAAATCAAATGGAAGATTTCAAGAATGATATGAGGCAATTTCTTGCCATGCAACTGGATACCTTGCAGATCCAAAGGAAGCAAGAGGAAACCAAGAGGGCTTTGGCCATCTTTTGTCCCAGGTGCACTAGAAAGCATCCTAGGAACGAATGTCCATTGTACTCCATAGAAGTGTGTTTTGTCTGTGAAGGATACCATCCTACAAATCAGTGCCCTTCTTGCCTGGAATCAAAGTTGCATATCAAAGGGCCAAAGAAGTCACTGAACCACTCTATTTCATGAACCAAAGGAGGTCACATGGACCTATGCCTTACCAGCAGGAACTGCAAGGGACATCTGAGACCTATTACGACCCCTATCAAGCTACTTTCATGCCTTCTTGGGGTCCCCCTGCTCATCCTTCCTGGTTCACACCTCCTCCTTGTTCCTTCACAGATCCATACTATGCCCAACCAGCTGCTCATTCGTTTCACTCTTATGCTCAGCCACAGCCTCAGTGGAATGCACCTCATCAGGGGTGGAGGCCCCAGTACAACACTCCTCTCGCTCATTTTCCTCCACCACCTGCTCAACCTCAACCATCGCCTCCTACTCCACCAAGGCAACACCAAATGCCTGCCCAACCACAAACCCATCCACATCCATCTCGAAAATACACCTCCACTCAACCACCCGTACCACCATTCCCAAAACCATACAATGGAGTAGCTCAATCCAATTGCAAAGCTGTGGCACAACATGTCCAAATGACTCCTCTTGAGCTCAATGATCTTCACAAAAGCTCAGGAAGAGTGTTGCAAAACAGAGATTATATTGACAACATTGAAGGACCAAAGGCAAAAGAAGATTCAAAAGAAAAGATCAAAGAACCATGGGCTACACTTGATGAAGAGAAGAGATTAGAATTAGAGATCGAGAAAGTTCCCTCATGGTTACCATCAAATCCTCCATGTATTCAAGAGAAAGATCAACAAAAAGAGGAAGATGAGAAAGTCATGGTAGAAGGTGACATGGAACATGATCCAGATCAGCAAAAGGACCAAGGATATTAGAGCTACATTGAGATATGGTTTTAGACAGTCACTAAGTTGTAGCAGTACTCTCTTCCTCAACTATGTTTGATCCCTTCAACGTCAAATCATTTGTTCTTTGAAATCCAAATAGCTGTCAAAGCATGAATTTCGAGCCTCCACATCATTTTGTCTCTAATGTCGATGTGCACGTGGCTCCATTGGAAGTATTCTTATACTTGAGAAAGATTTTGTTTTTCAAGTAGGGTAGGGTAGGAAAAAAAAAAAATGAAAAAATGAAAAAAATGGAAATAAGAGGAAAAATCTAAGGTGAAAACCTCCTCGGAGGTGCCTTAGATTGGCTCATTGATTGAAAACCTCCATGAGGCGGTCAATGGGTTGGAAAAAAGAAAAAAAAAAGAGAAAAAAGAAAAAAAGAAAAAGAGAAGAAGATCCTTGGGTGAAAACCTCCCTTGGAGGCGCCTAGGGCAGGCAATTAGGGTGAAAACCTCCATGAGGCACCCTAATTGTTTTTCAAAAAAAGAGAAAAATAAAAATAAAAATAAATTTAATTTCCATTGACTAATTACAGGTTGCAAGAAGGACATTGCAGGTCAGGAGGATCACTCAAAACAAAGACAAAGAAATTTTTGTGCCTTCTAGAGGAAGTTCTATATTTCTACAGGAAACATCCTGTAGAACCTTCAAGCGAGCCAAATTCGATTTTGGAAGGGGATATAAAGCTTGGAATCTATTGGTTATGCCTGCAAGCATCCATGTTCCCATTCCTCACCCTTTTCCATCATCTTTTCCACTTCATTGTGCTCCTTTTATGAAAACTGTGCCTTCTACAGGAAGTTCTGTGTTTTCGACAGGAAACCTCCTATAGAACCTTTGGACGAACCAAATTCAATTTTAAAAGGGAATCTGATGGTGGGAATCTGTTGGTTAGGCCTGCAAGCACCTCTGTGTCCATCCCTTGCCTTTCTCCATCATTTTTCCACCTCATTGTGCTTCTACATTGTGCTTCTACAGGAAGTTCCTGTAGAAATTGTGGGAAGCTAGAAATGGATTTCAAAAAGGTGGTTTGGCGAACATGGTAGCTTCCTCAAGGGTTCAGAAGTCCTCCTGCAATATTCAAACTCCTCCTCCATCATCTCCATACCTACATCACAGCCCAAGTTCACTTTTCTTACCATGCAACAAAACTGCAAAATGCCTTGAAGCAAAAATACCTAGAACAGAATTTGTTTTTGCCCTAACTTGAAAACCATGCATCCATTTGAAAAACCGTTTTATGGGGAATTGTACAAGGGTGATGGCAACATGCCTGAGCAGTTTCAGCCAATTCCGGTGCACGGTTTCCGAGAAATAAACCTCCATCTCCTTCTTCCATTTTTGCATTTTCTCCATATTCGTGCATCCGTTTCAAAACCTGTTTCATTGGGAGATGCACATGGGTGATAGTAGCCGACCCAAGCAGTTTCAGCCGATTCCGATGCATGGTTTCCGAGAAATTGATCTCTGAAACCTTCAGCCATTTTCCATTTTTCTCGAAATATGTGCATCCATTGATCACGATTTTGCAATGGGAGGTGCATCATGATGATAGGAACATGCTCAACAATTTTCAGATCGATCCGGTTTACCGTTTGGAAGCAATGGCGAAAACAAGTTCTGGTCCGATGAAAATTCAGCAGTAGCAGCTTGAAGGTGCAGATTTGAACGTGGAAACAAATGCCTATAGCTTAGATCTGGTCAAAGGACACCTGCACAAGGAAAACAACCAAAAATCATTAGCCAAGCCCTCATGCAACCAAAGAAACCAGTGCATGCAGCAATGACTAGCCACAGCACCTCACAGCAGCCATTTGACTTCAGGTACGTGACTGAAACTCGTTCTTCTTGTTGGCTAGTTGAATTGTTTATTAATTAAACAATCAAGTACCACATTAATTGTCAACCTGGGAAAGTCTTTTTATTCCAAAGGCTACTGCGTACTGTCTGTACTTAAATTCTAAAAGCATTGAGAGCTGTAGTATACTTAATTCTTGTGCTAGGTTATCACAGTGCTGATGAAATAAAAGGAATTAACTAAAATTACAAATCTGGAAAGCAAAGAGATGGATGCTCTGTTGGCAGAGGATCAGGACCCTATCCTCCAGGTGAGGACGTTCAGCACCTGCCCCTAGAATCAGATTGCTAACACACACTGCACTCAGATTCACCGGTGAAATACACTTGCATAATTTCAAATAACTTAATAAAACAGAGTGCTAGCAAAACAGAATTACAAGAGGTAATGCTACAGAATCCAAACAGAGTATCTGCAGAAAGAAACTATCACACACTTACACACTTGACAGCAAAATAAATGGGTGAATCTTGTGAGGAAGGTGGGCCCAGTCCCTCTCACAAGATTCCCCAGAACACGGAGAATAGCTTAAATACTCAGAACGTTCTTCTATTCATCTGTCAAAAATTTGAATACAGTAAAGTTCAGACTTGCTGATATTCTCACAAATTTCTCTTACAGACCATCCCCCCTTGAGTAATGTAGATGTCTCCTCTTTATAGAGGAGACATCTATTACAATAGATTGTTACGGTTCATTCGGTTAACCCGTTTAATCAAAAATAAGAATTACAGAAATGTTGTTGCAACAGTATGATAATATATTCTTTGTTTAGGTTCTGGCTGTTACACAGCTGGTAACCATCTTCGACCGTCTTCCTTGGAATTCACACATTCCCTTCGCCATTTCCCCATACTATTCCGGTTCTGAGTCCTGGTAACTGTGTTCTACCCGCTTTGGACAATTGCTTGATCAGCCACGTTAGCGTTCCTCAGATAGTTGCCGTTGTTGTTCCCAGCTGATGCAAAATACCCGCTTTAGATGGTTTCTGTTGCTGACTGTAGCAACTACGTAGTTGTTGGTGTTGCAGCAACTGCGTAGTTGTTGTTTCTGGTGTTACAGCAACTATAGGTTATAATTCCTACGGGCTTAAGACAATTACTTAGCAATTTAGTCAGCTTTCCAAAGATAAATACAAAGGTGCTTACGAATATGCAGTGAACAATTAAACATATAGATATGCGGGAAGTTACTTCATACCTTGGGGTGATTAAGTCATTGTGTGATCAAAGCTTATAACTTGTGACTGAAAAGGATAATATTATGATGAAAATATAAGGTCAAAATTGGTCAATTCTGGGTCCTAACATCCCCCCCAACTTGAAGATATTGCTTGTCCCCATGCAATGTTTTACTCTGAATCCGAGTCGGAGTACTGGGATGAACAATGTAAATTACTGAGACAATAACTGTAGGAGGTGACGTCGAACTTCTTTCTGAAACCACAGACAGTCTGTATCTGTCTCCATGCTACTGCCTCCTCCTTGTTGGATAACCCAAACTGACCCTTATATTGTTCCCCGGATAACCATAGAAGTGGAAATTTAAACTTGTAGCTCATCCAGCTCTCAGCACAGTGTTGCATGCATCTAATATAGAAAGGTACCCTTATGAATGCTACCTGCAAATTTGATGGATTGTAAGGGTGATATTCTTTCCTTTCTTTGGGGCAGTTTTCCCAAAACAAATTATTTTCTTTAACAGCCAGGGGTGCCTTGGTTTTCAAATAGTGCTGACAGTCTTTCAGGACTATTGCTTGCAATTGTCTGAGGTGATTTTTCATATCAGAATTCTTTATCAATGTTTGGTGTTGTACAATAAAAGTAGCTGCATTCTGTTGGTTTCAGCCCTAATCCACAGAAGGCAATTTGTTCATTTATGTTGGGCTGAGATGAAGGCATTTCTGCCATGTGAGTGGTTGGCTAAAAAGGAAAATGAAGGTCCTCTCAGCTGTTATGTCAACCAACCACAGGTAGACATACGTTCCTTTCTTCGGACACCTGCTTCATGTGTAGATAAAGCTCCACATAAACAAGGTTCTTGGTCATTTTAGTGCCTCTGCAAAAGTTTGCATAAACTTTTCTGCTGTGACACACTGATGGTATCTCCCTTCTCTTACAGCTTTTATCTGCAAGAACGTCAATCTTCCCTCAAAAATGTTGCATAATTAAAAGATGGTTTCCTCATGGCCAGTATTCTTTGAAATAATTCAAACATCTGGGACAATCTGGTTTTTAACTCTGTGATTTCTTTATATTGAGCTCTGCATTGCTCAAGTGCTTCCCAGTTTCTGTATGCGTGATTGAACCAGGTCCCATTCTGCTGTTCGAATGCTTTGCCCTTTGACTGCTCATGCTCTTTGCACCATTTTCCTTTCAATGCCTGAAAGCTTTCTGTTTCTATGCATGCATCATTAACAGAGGGAGACTCTGTTTGTGTATAAACATCAGTAAGGATAATCTGTTCTGTTGGAGTAGACTGGGATACTCCAACATCTTTTTCTTCGTTTGCAGCTAGTGTCTCTTCCTGTTGCTGTCCTGATTCACTGTGTTCTATGGTAATTTGGGTAGGCCAGGGTAGGTCTGTACCTTTTTGCTCATTTGTTGATTCCTGTGTAAATTCTTCCTTCATGACAATTTGGGTGGGCCGTGGTGAGTCTGTATTCTTCTCTTTTACTGATTCCTGTGTAAAAACTTCCTCCGTAATAATTTGGGTGGGCCGTGGTGAGTCTGTATTCTCTTCTGCTTTACTCTCTGCTGGGGAACTTACTGGTTCTTGTGTGTCAGTAAGTTCTTTAATTTGGTCTTCTTTATCCTCCAGAGAGCCTGTTGGTTCTTGTGTAACAACAGGTTCTTCTGTCTGCACTTTCTCTTGAGAGCCTGTTGGTTCTTGTGTAACAACAGGCTTTTTCATTCCAGCAGAGGGTTGTGGTGTTTCTGTCTGTGCAACAGCAGGTTTTTTCGTGTCATCTGCAACAGTGGCAGCTTCTTCTATTGGCTCTGCCACTACCTTGTATCCTGCTTAAGTATATATTTCACCACAAGTGGCGCACATATACTCATTATCTTTGCTTTTCTCTGCTGCAGAGGCTACTCGTGCTAAAACATGCAGGCTGAATTCATTTTGATATGCTTCTTTAATCCTTATTATCTCCTCTTGATAATCTTGAATCTGTAATTTCAGGAATTCAATTTCTTCCTGCAAGGCAGGTGTGGTGGGCTGATCTTGCGGGGCAATAAACTCCAGTGGAGGCAGAGGTTGTGCTTCATCATCTTGGTCAGTATTCCCCATAGGTGGTTCTTGTGTGTCACCTGGGGAAGTGGCTGGTTCTTGTGTTACAACCATTCGGTCACTATTACCTTGGGTGTTGGCAGCTGGTTCTTGTGTGTCAGCTGCCTTAACATATGATGTCACGAAGCTATGAACGCTCTGCATCTCAACTTCCGAGGGTGAGGGAGAGGGGTTTTGGGGATGGGTGGGGGTACGGATTCTTAAAGTAATGGGTGGTGAACTAGGGGGGTTCGAAATTTTAGCTACTACCGATGACCGCGTTCTTCGTTTTGGTAGGAAAGCCGTGAATGCAGGCATTTTTCTCTTCAGGCCAGTTTCAGGGGTAGTAGCCGGAGCAGCAGATGTCTTAGCTGAAACCCTGGTTTTTCTTCTTTTTGGTGGGGTTTCCTTTCTCTGTCGCTTTTTTCTCTTAAGCAGGGTAATGGGGATATTATCGTCAGAGTCATCAGTAGAAATGCCAAGTATGGGCGTGGAAGGACTAGCCTTTTCGGGAGATGGGGTTGTTCCTGCGGTCACTTCTACTGCTGCTTGTTCATTCTCAGCAGCTTGCGGAGATGTTTGATGGGCTTGTTCGGGGGTGTGCTCTGCCTGCTGAGGATTTTGCAACGGAATTTGCTCAGGCATGTCCTCTGTTTGCTGAGGAGGTTCATGTTCTGGCTGTGGAATTTCAGCTTCCTGCTGGGGATGAATAGGGGGTGGAGGATTATTTAAAGCGAGGCCTCTATTAATGAGTAATTGAATTAATCGGTGATGTTTTAGGGACAGAAGTGGGCACTTCGCGTTAACAGCATATCGTGACATGTTCTTAAGACAACCCAATAGATAATATGGCATATTTATCAACTGACCATTTCTCAAATGATTTAACAGCATGAAATCGTGCTGGTAAATTACCTGATAGCGGCCCTCGCACGTCAGATATTGCTTGACAAATTTGGCAATTCTTTGCCACGGTGGAGGTAACGACCGAAGTGCTACGCCTCTGCCCTTAGGTTCTATATGCTCGCCTGGTCGAAGAAAATCCTGCTGCGTGTTGAGAATCAGGTGCTTCCTGCTGAACCATCGTATGCCATTAGCTGGTAGCCCGGTAGCTTGGGCTATCCCTTCCTCTGTAACTGGGATTTGAACTCCCTGAACGACAGAGAATCCTTCTCTTAGATTGCATGCAAATTCGAGGACTTGTTGCTCGTTAAAGTCCGGAAGTCTCCTGAAATATTCTATCCAGCCTACCTGCAAGAAAATCTGGTAAATGTCCGGATAGAGTTCAAGGACTGCTGTCGAAGCAGGTTCATATGTGATGAGAGGTCCTCCCATGGCTGTTGTTTCAGTGAATTTCCGAGTTCAGAGCTGAGCTTCCGATTTCAGTTCAGAGTAAAGCGTCGCAAATGGTAACATGCAGTGATAGGGTGACTTTTACATATTACCGGGAGAATTAAGGGTGGCGGCAGTTGGTGTGGTATATCATTATTGGAGTTGCTTTGGTACTCCCCCCCTTCTACGTGTGAGCGATTTGATTGGAAGTGTAACTAATTGATAGTCCTATCAGCTTTCACTGCATTATCTATTATTTAATGTCCATTGATAAACGTGCGTACCTTCGTATTTTACCTTTTTTGATTGCTGCGTCAAAAAGTCTTATCTCGTCCCCGCTAAGTCATAATGATTACCGCGGATCTGAAAGTGTGGGAATATCGGCGATTTGTAATGATAATGACGGGAAGTGATAGTAGGGTGTCATAGTCATTTCAAGAAGTGGTATATTTTATCGAAATTTGTTGCTTGGGGCTACAGTGGTAAAACTGGTGTGCGTGGGTGAATTTAGTCGGGAATGGTATTTCGTGTCTGGGAAGCGGTATTGGAACACTGGGATTGGTGTTGCAGCAACAGGGAATTATCGGAAAGAAAACATTTGTAAAGATGGGAAATATACTAGAGTGATGGAAGTCGGGAAATAATGTTGCACCCACGGGAATAGTATTGCAGCAATGGGAATGGTGTTTTAGGCAACAAGGGATGGTGTGCAGCAAAGGGGAATAATGTTGCGACAACGGGAAATGGTGTTGCAGCAACGGGGATGGTGTTGCAGCAACGGGAAGTGGTGTTGCAGCAACAGGAAATTCCTCGTTCGCAAAATAATCCCTTTGAAACTTTTGTTTCCAGCTACCTC
>APFE030464998.1:24570-43589 GCA_000404065.3 Pinus taeda | reverse complement strand
CTAAATATGCTTTTATAAATAATGGCAAACAAGTGTGTTTAGGGCCTACCTTATGTCCAACGCAAGTTTGGGAATGCCTTCGCTCCTTTGATCCAAATGAGCTCCTTTGTCGCGAACCTGCAAACACAAACAAGGTAAACCAATTAAATAGCACCTGAAAAACCAATATCATAAAACATATTTAACATGAAAGTCAAGGAGTCCATGAAACAAATAACATGAGATACTTGTTGAGAAAAATGAGTCTGATTGTATTAATTCAAAAGAAGGAGAAGTTTACAACCTTTGCCTTGACGTTGTACAAGCTCCTCCCAGGGTCCAACAAGAAGTCTCCTCTACTTTGATAAGTTTCACTCACTCCCCAATGAATCCGAAAAGGTATGTGATCTCTCCTCTTAAGCTCAACTAGGAAGTCTTGATTTCACCAACATTTACCCTAAAAAATGTTCAGCTTCTAACCTCCCTAGCAACTATCCCAATGCCTCAATTTATAGTGCAATGGAGGGAAGTTGCTAGGTCCTCCTTCAAAGGGATAGAATCATCCTTCAAAGGGATAGCTCCTCCTAACAAGGGATTAGCTCCTTCTCTTTTGGGATGCATGAACCACCTTGGAACGAACAATCCACGTCAAAATTCCTTCTAGAAACATCTAGAATTAACCCAAAGTGAGTTTGTTAAGATAAAAATTGCGCCTTTTGACTTTCACAGGGGTACGCACCCTCCCCTTTACAGATAGAGCGTATAAGTACGCAGGTAATATGAACAAAGGGTGCGGGCCCGCAGGCAAAAGTGAGAGAAAGTGCGGAACTAGAGTTACATTGTTTTTTGATGTCTTTCTCTCATTTCCAAAGCTTATTTTGAAGAGCTGAGGTTTGAGACTTGCTTAGGAGGTCAGTACAAGTGATGATAGACCCATACTGACTGCAAATAATCAAGGTGACAATATTTTTGTGTAACAATGATGCTATATAGATGGGTTACCAGTCCAATTCTTCTAATGAGAAATTCTTTAAATTGAGGTTGACCAAGTACCATTATAAATACCTCCGTATTTAAGAGGAAGTGTTGAAGAAAGTGTAACTAGGTTTGGTATTTACAAATGTAATTTTGATCTTTATACTTGTCAAGAAAAAAGAAATATTATTTTTATAAATTATAAGAATGATTTTCTTGCTCATTCCATAGGTCTAGGAAAGTCAAATAGTCAAAGACATGTGTAAAGAGCTCTTCTTGAGCATATATAAATTGTATATGAGTCAACCTAGTGTCTAGGTCAGTCCTCCAAGACAAGCACAATCCTCTTAAAGATGTCTGCCTACAAAATCAAATTAAAGAATGTCATGTCAGTTTTCATTAAATATGCATCTCTTCATTGGCTCAAGTCGACTTATTATGAATTCAAAACTACTATATATACCCCACTATGGATCTGCAAAAAAGGGACAAGTATAGAACTCGGTTCTCTATAATTTTCATATGGTCTGAGATCTTCATTATAGGAAGAAACTATTTCATATGCCCCTGAAGCTCCATAGGTAATCACAGTAAGCAATTATATGAATGGCATAGGGGAGATCTCAATATAGGGAAAAAATTTATCAAAGCCATAATGGATATCACAGAGAAAAGCTAATTGTCTCGATATACTCTAAGATGCAGTCACGTGTAGATGGAGAGATACACTCTCTAATAGTCTTGGCATAATTTTGATGGTCTCGAAGATCCTACAGTAACACTCAGTCTCGATGGACAGGATCATGATGATCCCACGATAATGCACAGTTTCTTCATATTTGTTATATCCTCTCAGCATACTCACAGTCATAGCTATAATGATATGGATATCCTTGCATACCTTGTCTCAACCTTCTAGATAGACACAACATACCTATGATTACTAAGATCTTATTCATATACTTGTGATGAAAAGATCTCACAGTGACTCACCTTGTCTCAACATACTTCTAGATGCATTCATAATCTCTATATAATGTCAATTATGATCTCAGTATAGTTAAATCATGATCTTGAGGAAGATAAGGTGAAGACCTTAGTAATGGGGTAGTAACAATGATCTAGTGGTCATAATGAAGATCTCATTGAAGGAATGACAATGTTGCAGCAGTAATGAAGATCTCATTGGTGTACTAGTGTTGGCTTCACTCTTGCAGAAATGACGATGACCTCAGTAGTGACAAAGAAGAGGATTGGAATCTTGGTCTTGGAGTGGATGAGTAAGTCAAGGGTCATGGTCTTGGTATTCTTCAATTGGAATCTCTATAAAAAGAATTTTGTGTGGGTTTTCATCTCCAAGAGGGAAAGGTTTTGGTCGTGGCAGAAAGCCAACATTTTGTGTTCTTGTCTTGTTGTTATGGTAACTATTTGATGAATTAAAGAATACACACTAACATTAAATAATATGCTAATAATATAAATGTCAAATATCTCACAAATAGTTATCATGCTAAGAAGTATATCATTAACTGCATGCCCTAGATTCTTCAACATGGTATTAGAACTATGGTTATAGTCAAAGGAAAGACAGAAAAGAGACATTTAAAGGATCAAGTTTCTAGCAGGGCATCAAAGCAAGTTGAAGGACATCAAGATCTACATTAAAGAAACAAACACTAATCTTGATCAAACCCTAGCAATCTACAACAACACTCTACATCAGTAATGGTTTTTGTCTATGCAATCAAGGAGACGGTCTACAATAGTAATAACTTGTGTCTCCATAGTCATCATCAAAAGGCCACTAAGACCCTCATCAAGATGTCTACAAAACGAGATAGTTTGAAGGATTTCAAAATGAAGATCACATTAGCTTGGAGAAAGTTGAAACCCTAGAAGCATCCTGATCTACAAAAGAAGAAAAAGCATATTGAAGAAGAAAAATAATTGTTATCATCTTCAAGGTTATAAAAGAAAGGATTATTTCCTTTCCCTAGAAGAAAATCATTGAAGGAAAGCAGGAGAGCATCCTCATCAAAAGGAGAAACATTTTCCATTGGAGAAAGGCTTTCCATCAAAGATAATATCATCCAAGAGGAAAAATCCAATATATCTTCTCCAACAAGCATCAAAGTGATAAAGTAGAAGAGTTCATCTTCACTTGTCAAGTAAGTATCTTTCATTTTTATAATCAAGCTTGGTTAATTGACTTCATGATTGCAAGAAGATCTATGCGTTTGATAAATCATCAAAATTCCTTGCATGAAATTAGGAGGATTGTCATAATCCTCATAGATAAAATAAGTCAATGAACATATCAAGAAAAAGGTCTCCTTTGAACTCATGGGAAGGAACTCTTAAGGTCCTCCCATCCCTATGTAGCAAGAAAGGAGACATAAAAATATATATATGAAATGTAGTGAAGAACGTCATATCACTTAGACCTAGTTAAAGGTGTCAAATAATGAAGGAATATGCTCATGAGATCTCAATTGAGAGATCTAGGAAAGATGATAAGAAGAAAATCATCATTGTTCTAATTGATAATAAACACATGAATGTTCATAAACAAGAAGGTTACCTCATTCAGAAATATGTGATCTCTATGCTAAAATTATAGAGAAAGACAATTTTAAGGAAAAAATGTTGAAGGTTAACGGACTCGAACATTTGTAGAAAGGAAAGGACAGTTTGGTCTTGAAGCAAAACAAAGAAATGCTATGGAAAGATTGTGAAAAGAAAGCTCATATTTCCAGAAAGATGGAGGAAGCTGAAGAAAAGGGGCAAGGAAAGAGGGAGAAATAGATATCCACTATGATTAGATAGCCTCCCTCACAAAATGGGTCCTATCGTAAGCTCCTAAATCTCTAGATATGACCATGATATTAAGATGCATCATGGCATCATGGAAACATTAGAAACAAGAGTTGGTCAAAACACCTTGGGAATCATGAAGGACTAAATCCATGGGAGTTAAACATGAAGGATATAATCCTTGGGAGCCTCATTGGACATTGAAGGAAAGGAAGGAGTCATCCATGATGGGTCTCATCATACATTAAGTTGGAAAGAAAAAAAAGGAAACATCTGACATAAGGGGATATGCAAAATCCTCAATATTCTCTAATGGAATCCTCATCGAAGGATTGACTAATATATAGAGGAATCAAGTGTTTCATAAAGAACTCTAGCTTATGGAATTCATGGATGATGTTATGATGACATAAGAAAAGAAGCAGATCAAGGGGTTGAAGACACTTCAATCAAGGAAGCTACTGGAAGAAACCTAGATGAACTAATGATAAAATGAGGTATGTATGCTTACGTTTAAATTTAATAATGGCATGATGTATGGTTGTAGGTAATATGGATCATTACTTCTATATTAAGAAGTATGATCAAGGGAAAAGGATCTCCTCCTCTAAAATGGTGAAGAAGTGCATAAGTAACAATAGATGAAATCAACGTAATATGTCCTCATATGAAGTATGAGGTGGTTGACTATGATTACAAAACTCTGATTAGAAACCCCTGAGAATGTAATGTGTGAGGAAGGAAGAAATTGTGAAATATACAACCATGATGAAGGCAATCAACATTAAAATGACCAAGAATACTTGACTAAGAAATCTCTTGAAAATATATGAAGAATCTGATGAAAGTTTGGAAAAAAATAGAGATCCTTGACAATACATATCTTTGGGAAATGTTTCAACGAGTATGCATGATGTTGATACCTACTAAAAAGATGTCATGAAAAGTCAATCTCGAAAGGTACGATTTGATTTAATGCTATGTTTTGATTTCTTGAATAATATTTGGGTGAAGTTCATGCAGGGCTACTAGAACAATATTTCTAAGTACAAGTACAACTAGCATTCATGTGATGGATGGAAACTCACGAAAGAAGCATGAAGAGAAAGAAGTAGCCATATGACAAAGGTTCGAGATATGTACTAAGAAAGCCACTTTCCATGAAGAAAGGAATGACATGATAGATGATAAAGAAATTTATTGATAGTTGTTGCCCTACAAGGAAGAATCTTAACTGAATTTCATGAAATCAAGGAAAGAAGTTGATCAAGTAACTGAAGGACCCACAAAGAAGAAGTTGTGATGAAAGGAGAATCCCTAATTAAGAGGGAGCCTGGATTAAGTCACCAATGATTAGAAAGCAGTGATAGATGTGTTTTTCCATTTCATATGTCATGCACTAGACTAGGATTAATAGACTTAAATCTTAGTGAAGGCCATGAATCAAAATGTAGACACATGAGAGACACAACATTCTTGTCTTCACCTGGGAAGAAATAATGGAGGATTGGGTAATCATTTGGCGCCCGATGCTCTTTGAGCATGTGCAGGGCATCCAATACAATAGTAGGCAAGAGGGTCGATATTCTTTGAGGTTTGGGAACCGAATATAAGAATAGTCCTAGAAGGTCATAATCAGTGAACACCCGAGTGGGTGTGTACCTTGAGAGACAATGATGAAGGTTTCTATAGTCATTGGTCTCACCAACATTGTACTATGATATAATGAGAGATAGATCTATCAATCAAGGGCTTGTTGTGGAAATAATGTTGGTTGTTACGATGCTATATAAATGGGTTACCAATATGATTATTCTTATGAGAAATTCTTGAGATTGAGAATGACCAAGTACCATTACAAATACCTCCCTAGTTAAGAGGGGGTGTTGAAGAAAGTGTAACTAGGTTCAGTATTTACAAATGTAATTTTGATCTTTTTACTTGTCAAGAAAAAGAAATATTATTTTTTTTAATTATAAGAATGAGTTTCTTTCTCATTCCATAGGTCTAGGAAAGTTAAAGAGTCAAAGACATGTGTAAAGAGCTCTTCTTGAACATATATAGATTGTATATGTGTCAACCGAGTGTCTAGGTCAGCCCTCCAAGACAAGAACAATCCTCTTGAAGATGTCGGCCTACAAAATATAATAAATAATTTCATGTAAGCTTGCATTAAATATGCATCTCTTCACTGGCTCAAGTCGGCTTATTATGAATTCTAAACTATTATATATACCCCGCTATGGATATGCACAAAATGGACAAGCATAGAACTTGATTCTATGTAATTTTCAGATGGTCTGAGGTCCGCATTATAGGAAGAAACTATTTTGTATGCCCCTGAAGCTCCATAGGTAATCACAGTAAGAAATCACAAGATTTGTGTAGGGAAAATATCGATACAGGGAAGAACTTTATCACAGTCATGATGGATATCACGAAGAAAAGCTCATTGTCTCGGTATACACTCTAAGATGCAGTCACTTGTGAATGGAGGGATACACTCTCTAATAGTCTCGGCATAATTATGATGGTCTCAAAGATCCTACACTAACACTCAGTCTCGATGGAGAGGATCATGATGATCCCACAGTATTGCACAATTTTGTCATATTTGTTATACCCTCTCGGTATACTCATAGTCACACTATAATGATAATGATATCGATGCATACTTTGTCTGAGCATTCCAGAAAGACACAATGTACCTAAGATGACTAATATGTCAGTCAATACTCATGATGAAAATATCTCATAGTGACTCACCTTGTCTCAACATACTTCCAGGTGTAGGTATAATCTATGTATAATATCAATTATGATATCGGTATAGTTATAATCATGATCCTGAAGAAGATAAGGTAAAGATATCAAACATGGGGTAGAAACAATGATCTAGTTGTCATAATGAAGATCTCATTGAAGGAACAATAATGTTGCAGCAATAATGAAGATCTCAGTGGCACAGTAATGATGGCTTCAATGTTGCAACAATGATGATGACCTCAGCAATGACAAAGAAGAGGATTTGTGGCTTTTTCTTGGAGTGGCTCAGTAATTCTAGGGTCATGGTCTTGGTATTCTTCAATTGGAATCTCTATAAGAATAATTTTGTGCGGGTTTTCCTCTCCAAGAGGGATAGGTTTTGGCCCTAGAAGAAAGCCAAACAGTTGTGTTCTTGTCTCTTTTTTATGGTATTTATTTGATGAATTAAAGAAGACACACTAACATTAAAGAAGATGCTAATAAACTAAATGTTAAATATCTCACAAATAGTTATCATGCTAAGAATAATCTCATTAATTCCATGCCCTAGATTATTTAACAGGAACCATGTGAAAATAGAGGGATCTAAATTGATATTAAAATATCATTGGAAGTTTCAATATTTATCTTCTACACAACCATATCATAAATAAAACATTCATCTATTTTAGAAGGAGATCTGAACATTACTCCTATAAAGAAACTGAAAATTTAAAGGGGCCATACATTCGGTGCATGAATATAAAATTAACACAAGATTTTCCTAGACTCCATTTTATTAATACGACCAACATTTTAGCAAAAGTATACATATCGTGACAACTCTCTCTTGACAAAATATTACATTAAGTTTTCACGACGCATACACTATAACTTCTGCGCAGACCTAAAAAGCACGATACGATAACTCAAACTATCAAAAAGAGTCATTCTATATGAAAATATATCTCTCCATTGCACTCCATTATGAATTTTTTATATGCACACTCACTTGATCTGGTCCTCTTTAGTAGCTTCTTAATCATGTCTTGATTTGGTCCATTTTGAAAAAATCTTGGAACCGTTTCCCTTTTTCCTAGAAATTCCTTCAAAGCTAGTCCCATTTTCCTATGTTTGTGGTGTACTTCTCTAATTTTCGTCTACGCAAATCTCGATACTTGAATTCTCTCTGCTTCTTTATATTTTTGGTTTTCTATTTCCAACCATTTTTTTCCATTTACCTTCTGTGACTGTTGTTTACTATATTTTCAAAAAATGAAGGACCCAACAACATTGAAGATGAAAATTTGAACCTCATGAGGAACAATATCAAAATTCTTGTTCTGATGTGAATCGTGCTCTAATACTATGTAGAAATATGGTGATAGAATTGAAAATACTAAAGAAATTTAATCTAAATCAAGAGAAATAATTCTAACCTATTGTTCTGCAAAAATTAATTCACAATTGAGAACAACATTCACAAACATGCAACAATCACATACACCAGTACATATATTTATCTAGGGGAAAACAATTGGTAAAATCCCCTTAAGCCTGCTTGCATTTATCAAATGCATAGAGAATGTTATACAATTGTTTTCTCAATCTGATCTCAACCTGAAAGTGAATAATTGTTATCTTTTCTCAATGAAAAGGTCTAACCAAGACTTAGTCAATTTCTTGCTCCACTTGAACTCCTATTTACTTTCACAAATCTTGAAGAAATTAGCTCCCATTCTTTAGGAATTTCATCTAAACTGATTGTGCAATTCCCAAGGATTTATCACTAATTGCATGCAACATCTATACACTCAAGACTAGTCTACAACTAATGCTACATTGCCTTGGAATCTCCACCACAACTAAACAATTCAAATTTCATGCATGCATGAGCTATTTTTGGTTAATTTATCAATTCACTAGATGATATATGAGTTAGAATGGTGTCCCACTACACAACTAACCTCCAACTATTTCTATTAATGGTTAGAACTAGTTTAACTTATTACAATTAGAAATAATTGAACTCGATTGCTACAAATTAGCAATCAACACATGCAAACTAGAATACAAGCCCACGAACTCGAATTTATTGATCTAACTGAGTGACAAGAGCCATGTCACCTCACTTAACTGCCTCTAAGTTTTCTCCTGATGTCGAAATTTGGAATTTACTCAATTTAACCAAGGCTAAGTCAAATTGGCTACACTTCTCATAAATATTATAATTTTGTGTTGGCCCAAAATTCACACTAAGAGTGGGGGTGAATTAGTGTGGAGTCAAATATACAATTTCTCAATCTTAATTACCCATACATTCATGTAGTAGTTTTCATAAACATTATATCATTATTTATCACAATGTATCATCAAATAAGCAACATAATTAGAAACAACAATAAGGCATCACATCACAAGGAGACACAAAGTTGTTAGGTGGAAAACTAAATGGAAGAAAAGCACCAATGCTTCTTTTACTTAGCCTTCAACTATTTACATCAATTTGTAGGCCCTATTCCACAGGAGAAAACTACCCCTAAAATATGCATGATACCACTTGAAATAGTCTACAACCTAATTAAGGCACCAACCTTGAAGATGCAAGTAGTTGTTCACTATAGGATACAAATTGATTGAAGCTCCAACCTCACCAATGAGTAGGGTCCAACCTGCTCTAGGCTCCAACCTCAGCAATGAGTATGCTATAACCAACTCTAGGCTCCAAACTCCTTTTTCAACCATCTTGTGGACCTCTATCTCATCTCATTTTCAAAATGTATCCACATTCATCACATATAACCTGCAAATATTGCCACTACCATAGACACTTCCATTGTTCCAATTGTTGTCACTACCACACAACCTACACCACTACATTGTCATGCAACCACTATCTTTCTATAATACTTGCACAAAAATGTCACATCAATCACTCATGTTGGTTGTATTACTACTACCCATATTCTAAATTAATCATAACTTCAATCTATTCATTTAAAACCTTATTTAGAACTTATTAACTTCATGTATCCAAAACACCTGTAACATGCTCATAGAACTTGAAGATGAAAAAATATATTATGGCCATCAAAAATGAGTCAAAACAACATAAAATCCATCTAGTTACATTCATATTTGAGCTAGAATCATCTAGCTTCTTTCGGATCTCAATTTGGAAAAATAATGCTCCCAAAACATAAAAAACCATAACATACCATACCTTAACTGTTTTGCAGAGTACCTATTTCTAAGTGTGTTTCTGTATTATGGCACTAGTCACTTCCAAATTTTAAGCATGCAACATATTGATCATATATATATATATATATAATATATATATATATATATATATATTATATATATATATTATGATCAAATATTATATATTATAGAATTATAAAAAAAATTCAACTAGCGAAAGTTGAACCTGTAACCTCTACTCAACGCACGATGTCTACCGATTCCCTAGCTCGATAGGGCTTGTAATGGATATTCCTTTGCATTCATATTGTAGTGGTTTCAAACTAAAATGAGCCAAGGTGGTGGATAGTCCTTGTGGATAGTCCAAATGGCTAGCTACGACTTATATCTTCGGCCTCCAATATATATTATATACACATTCATAAGCAATCCACATCTAGTCGAACCAATGGATCGGAGGTGAACTAGAACAATGAGACCATTACCAACATTCTTACCCAGTTGACCAGCCATGCCTTATGCCTTTGACTTCCATAATGAAACCATTAACAATGTGATTTACCACGACTTATGCCTTTATCTTCAACAATGAGATCATTAATGATATATTATATATATTATAATATATATATATAGAATATATATTATATAATATATATATAATAAATATATGGTATATATGTATTATATATAGATATAGATATAGTATAATAGATATAATGTACTATATATATATATAATACACACACACACAACACCACCCACAACACAACACCACACACATATAAATAATATATATATATATAATACAAACACACACCATATAACAACACACAACACACAACACCACATAATAAACAACATACATATATATATATATATAATAAATATATAAATATATCGAAAGAGATACATTAAACTTTTCCAAGTTTATCCAAAGCAACGATTCGATGACAAATTATAATAATAATGAAACCATAAACAAAATTAACAACATGCATACCCAAAAAAGTAACCCAAGAATGATGAACTAGTCACATTACAACAAAACTAGAATATTATTGTAGTTTCCTTTGAACTTACAAATGATTTATCTTTGTTCAGAACTCATTAATCATTCATTAGTTTGATTTCAAGTGTCTCGTTTCTATTTATATTTGAACGGTGGTACCATGGAGTGTGATGGTGGATCATAGGCTAACCCATTCATCGTATATGTTCAGAACTTAGACATGTTGATGCCCTATGTGACCATTTGGAGTTGATGTTTTGTGACCAAGGGAAGAACCCAAACACATTAAAAATATTGGCCATCCTTTTTATTTTCAATGTGACCAAACCATGTTTTATAGGCAATTTTTTCACATCTGATCAGTGATCCTCCTAATGGGATCAATCAACATCATATTCCCCCTTATCACCATATTGCACAAAGCCCTAAGCATGTACCTTTCGTTTCCCATAGTTTCAGCCCTAAACTCCTTCATTTGAGCAGTTTGAGGACAAACATTCACTGTAAGCCTACTGGGGTGTTTTCACCTACATGTTACTCCACTGTGGCATGCATTGGTCACTAGTGGGTTGCTCCCCTTTGCACCTGTTTTGGTTCTAGAAATCTAGGAGAATGTTGGGGATTCTGGAAGCTTCCCTTTCTAGGATTTTCTAGAAGTTGTTTCCACTACTTACCTTGGATAAAACATTTGGATCCTATCATACCCTAATTTAGAGTTCTCACCACTTCCCCTTGATCCTATCCCTCCATCAAAGGTGGATCTCTTGCCCTATACTGGTAATTGGATAAGAATTCCCAATTTACCCTACTTCTCTATAGATTCCTAGCCTTCTATGTGGTTGGGAGTTGGGTTTTGGAAAGTGATTATGCCCTTATGTTGTTGTAGTGAGTGGTCATCATCTCATGCATTTACAGTGACTAGGATTACATATTGTGAGAAGGAAAGGAAAACTCAACAACTTGGAGGACCTCTTATATAAGATCACTACTACTTATGGTTGTAATCTCCTTCCATTTATAGTAATGCAAAGAATTCATTGTTTTCCTATATGTGGTGTTGTTATTTCACTTATTTCAATACCATGTTGATCTATTGAATGAAGTACTTAAGATGATACTGCATAGATCATGTAATTTCTTGGCTTGTGTTATATGAGTGTGTAGGTTCTAATTTTGGCATTCAAAACTGGAATTGGAGATTCCAAGCTAAAGGAGTGAAGTGTGTAAAGGATTCTAGGTAGGCCTCGCTCTATCATCTATTTACTTTAAGGAAAAGCATTATGTTCCTTGTCTCTCTGTTGTTCTAGGTTATCCACCGACCTTGAAGAGATTTTTTTTTCTGCAATCGTAAATCTCGTATAACAAATTGGTGACTCCACTAACTAATCCATGGAACCATTTCAAGTGTCATTGCTTCTAGGTAGCAACTAAAACCTTTCTCTATATTTCTACGGTTCATTTTTGTGTTTTCATGAAAAAAAACTTAAGGTTTTGAGGCCCTTCGGGTTCATAAAAAATTCCCTGGGACCAACACACCCACCCTCTATCAAGAACTGTGTTGCACCTAGGCAAAGGAACATTGGAGGCAAGGTGCAATGGTCTGGTAAACATTGTTAGCATGCGTTGGGCACATTTCTCTAAGTTCTCTTTCAGTTTTGCCTCAAAATTTTCCCATTGTTTTGTATGGGAAAGAGCCTAATGGATTCTTTGTTTATTTTTAGGTACCAACTAGAAAAAATGGCATACATTTGGAGAGAAATATAACATGAGGAACAAGACATGAATGCAGCAAATGACCCTGCTACCTTCTCAATCGCTTGCACCGAGTACTCCTCATGTTTTGGTAGGTCAAATTCTTCAAAATTTAGCACAGTCTAAATAGAACCCATACCAGGGGACAATTCAAACCCCTATCAATAAATAGTATGGATCACATTAGGTGCCTTTTTAAGGCCATCAAATCCAAACCCAACCATTCTAGCATCTTTATTGCCATCTTGGGGCTCAGAAACAAACACACTTGTATGTTGGTTATCAAAGCCCTCCATATTCTAGTAACCAGGTTCCTTATTATCAGAACCCTCCTTATCCAAGAATGCAAGTGTCTGTTGCCCTAGCTATCCCTTCATATCCAGGTCATTGCCTCTGGACTTTAATCAATAGTTGCCTTTTGTGACTACTCTTGAATTTCTGATTTAACTCTGCTTACTAATGACCCCATTTCTCATTCGCCATGGTGGTCTATTATTCCCACTAATTTGCCTTATGATATCCAAAAATTTAATGGGAATCCTGGAGAAAACCCATCGACGCATGTTATGATGTATCATCTATGGTGTTCATCCAATTCACTTAATAATGATTCCATTCAACTCCATCATTTCCAACAAATGCTTATGGGTAATGCATTTAAATGGTATATTGAATTACCTAGAGTGTCATTTCATGACTTCAACACTTTAGCCACCACCTTCCTCACACATTTCCTATTGCCCATCAGATACAAAACTATAATAGAACTATTGACTAAATTCAAACAATCAGACTCGGATCACATTCATGAGTGGAGATGTCATCACCGATTGGTCAAGGCTTAAGTTCCCAATCATTCGTTAGCATAATGGTTTTTCAAATCTCTGTTAGCTCCTATAACAGAAGAGGTGGCTAAAGGTGGAGCCGTGACCGAAGAGAAAGTTATTTCTCATGCTTAATATTTAGATTTGTTCTATACCAAATCGAGCATGCTCAATGACAAGATACCAAATGCTCTAAGGCCTTCCAATATTATTCCTTCTCCACCTAGTAAAGAATCTCATGCTCTCAATAGCATTATAGGTTTTGCCAGTTCTCAGTCGGCGAGTAAACCATTTGGTATTTCTCTTATCGCTCCTGAACAAAACCCTCCATGCCATTCTCCTGCGGCTTCCACTTCCAAGATAAATTTTGTCTCATGTGATAAAGGAAATTATGAATAGAAACCTAGAAGAAAAACTAAAGGTAAAGATAAGAAGAATAAATATTCCTCACTGCAGGATAAAAAGACAAATTCATCCTCCAATCAGAAACAAAAGGCTCGATACCCATGCCTTATTTGTAACAAGGATCACTTTACACGTGATTGTTCGCACTGTACTGAAGTGAATAAATTTCTTAAATCATCCACTTCTCCCACTATGCTAACCAACCCATTTCCCAATCAAGAGAACCATATGGTTGCCCAGGATGCCTCTTCCTCTAACACAATTTTGATGCTTTCCTCCTCAAAGTTGAAATCTGATGTCATAGTCACCACTCAGAATAAGGACTATGGTAATGTGAATCCACCGAATGGTTAGGCTACTGACCAACCTGCTAGTTTGACACCACCTTCATATAATCTTGTTCCACTTCTTGTTCCTACGAAATTTACTATCAAGCCTTCGAAGGGTGTTATCCATAAGTCTGCTTTCAACCCTCATTCAAGAATCACTCAAAATTATAATGTAGTTGAAGACTTGTCTCAGACTTCTTTGGCTATGTCTACTATTGAGGTGTTGAAAAGTTGACCCACCCAAAATAAGGCCTTTTTATCAGCTATCAAATGTGTGGATCCATCGGATTCCAATCTACTAGTTTTCTCTCATGAAAACTATACCCCTTGACTTCTGGATTAGTTAGCTTTTATGTTTTAGGTCATTGTCCATGGTAAGAACATTCATCATTCTATTCTATATGAGGGAGCTTCGACCTATATCATGTCCTTGTCTTGCTAGAAGGCGATTGGTTCACCCCAACGGAGTTAATCAACCACCACATTAAAATACTTTGATGGAAGGACATACAAACCTTGTGGGATTCTGAATTCCCTCCAAGTGGAACTAGGGGGGAAATCTATCTCCATTGAAGTAGAATTTATCGACGATCCTCTAGATTATAATATTCTACTGGGACATACATGGCTTTATGCTATGGCTATCATCATTTAAATTTACTTCCAAATGATTAACTTTCCTCATAAAGGCGAGATCATGGCCATAGATCAACTCACATTTTTCACCTCTAATTCTAATGTTACTGGTAGTGTGCCTCTTGGAGGGGAAGCCCTACATTCCTATCGGCATGTTAGATTTGGCATGTTGAAGGATTCATCGCTTATGGGAACCTTTTCAATCCCTTCCCCTCCCCTTCCCAACTCCTCCCCTTCGGTTTCTTGTATCAACATGATATCATCATCTATGATCATGGTCAATCCATGGATTATACCTAATGAAACTATCATCAAACGTTTTGGTGAACGAATGTTGCTTAGCCCAGTTGAGAAAGATTACAAAGCAAGCTTGTGTGGCCCATACAGTTTCTTTGACCAATTGGGTAGATCGGTCACTAGATTATGGCATTCCCTCTTATCCTTTCTCGTGTACATTCTCTACCAATGAAAGCATCATGGAGATTATTTTCAATGGTATATGGAAAGGAGGAATGATGATGCATTTGTATTGATCCTTTAAAAGTCTAGGAAATCATTGACTTTCCTGCACCTTCCTCCCTCATTCAATTACAAAGACTCCAATGGAAATCCAACTTCCTAAGGAGATCTATCCCTAAATATGCTGAACTGACCAAAGGATTTACTCACTTACTGAAAAAAAATGGATTCCTTTCGATTGTGATGATGCTGCACAGAAAGCGTTTGATGCCTTGAAATATGTACTGGTTCGAGCATCTCTCTTATCTCCCCCTGACTATCAGCACGATTATTTCCTGTACCTTTGTACTGCCATCTCTACTACATCTATGGTGTTGGTCCAAGAAGAGGATATGGGGACTAAACATCCCATTTATTATCTGAGTCAGAACCTTGACAATATCGAGATCTAGTATACCCATGTGGAAAAGTTAGCTTTGGCAATCGTTCAAGCCATCGAAATATTTCTCCATTACATAGTGACTTCGTAAAACTACAGTCATTTCAGATTGAAACCCTATGACATACATATTGTCATGTCAATTGTTGGGGGGGGAATACTCTAAGTGGATCATTATTATCCAAGCGTTTGACCTAGAATTCATCAAATCCAAGTAGAAGAAATCCTTAGTTTTTACTGAGCGAATGTGCGATCTCCCTTCCCTTGATGTTGAATTTACATCTAAATATTCCATCCCAAACGAGTCATTGTTTCTGATCTAGTCATCTAACCGATGGTGTGGAGATTTTCTGATCTATCTCCAAACCCATACATTTTTACCTCATACCTCTTGCTCATAGTAGTGACATATCCAAGACAAAGCCTGAAATTACGTGATTATCAGCGACACCCTTTACCGTTGTCGTATCAATACAATTTTTCATAAGTGCCTCACTCTCGAGGAGGCTGAGAAAGTCTTAAATAATGCCACTTAGGGGCATGTGACATACATTTTTCTAGTTATGATATTGTGTAAAATATCTTACGCATCAGTTACTTTTGTCCCACCATTTTCTACAAATGTATCCTCGTAGTCCAGAAATGTCATGCATGCCAGATCTATGATTGAAAATTCTGTGTTCTGCCTGCTCTGTTGCATCCCGTTGTCACTATTGGTCCCTTTGTGAAATGGGGCATAAACTTTATGACATGTAACCCTCATTTGGTCGAGGGGTATAGCTATATTATTATCGTTGTTGACTACTTTACCAAGTGGGTTGAAGTGATCCCTATATTCAATAACATCGGTGAAACGACAACTTGCATTTTTTTCAACCACATGATTTCTGGGTTTTGTTTCCTGCAAGAAATAGTAATGGATCACGAGAAGAACTTTCAGAATCATATGATTATTGAATTAGCTTCCAAATTGTAAATTTCACATGAAAAATACACTCCCTATTATCCTTAAGCTAATAGACAAGTTGAGGCGATTAACAAAGTTCTTAAGACTATGCTTCGATGTATGATAGGGGTCCACAAATTGGACTAGGACTTGCTTCTCTTTGATCCCTTGTGGGCATATCGAACCTCAGTTAGGACTGTTACTAGATTTACACTCTTCTAGTTTATGTATGGTCTGGAAGCAATCCTCCCTATCGAATGTGAAATTCCATCATTGAAACTAGCTATTGAACTTCTTCCTACTACTTCCATAGAGGAGGAGCATCTTTTATTTCTAACTTGTTTGTATGAAACCCATTGTGATGCTGCGTTAGCCAATGAAGCCCATAAAAGATGCATCAAAGCACAATATGACAAAAGGGTCAAGCCTAGAGTCATCTTGGAAGGAGATACAGTTGTCTTATATGACCAGGAGGCCGACAAGTTACGTTGAGGAAAGATCCATCCTATGTGGTTGGGCCCATACATTGTCAAGTGTGTCCTTGCATAAGGGGCTTATGAGTTAGTAGACCTCGATGGAATTCCACTGGCATAGCATAGAAATGGGTTATACCTCAAAAAATACTATGCCTGATCCCATGCATAGTACATTGTATACATACTATCTATAGGTGCGTTGAATATGTTTAAATTGTTTTTTTCATTGTTTCTCATGGTTTCTGTTGATTCTATTTACTTTTGGATTGTAGATGTCAACCTCTCTCAAACCGTATAATGGTTATGATGATGGCTCTAGTCTTAGTACTTGGAACCTATCCTCCGCAATGTGGGCTATCTTTGCTCCAAATGGTGAGCTAGGGAGTATGCAAGGGATTTGCATTGGTCGCTCTACTAACAACATCGTAGAGTATAGTGTAGTGGTTGAGCTACTATTTGATGCTATTTCAGATGGTATGCATTGTATAGTCATCAGGCTTGAATCACATCTTGTGGTACTACAACTCACTAATATCTATTCAGTGAAAAATCCCACAATCATTCACATTTTTTTGAGAGTGCGTCTTTTGGAAAGACATTTCAATTTCATACGATATGAACATATTTCTAGAAATATGAACACATTAGCAAATGACCTAGCTAATTTTCTTTTAGATAGACATTTGCAACGAATGTAAATAATTTCATTCACATCACATCATATTGAAAGTAGAATAGGAACTAGGAAGCACTGAATATATATATATATATATATATATATATAATAGATGTAGATATATATGTATGTATGTATGTATGTATGTATATGTGTATACATATATATATTATATATAATAGCATATGCATAGTGTATATAATATGTATATGTATTGGATGTGTATATTATGTATATATGTGTGTATATATTATATATAATATAAAGTTTGGTTTTACAAAATGTGTGCCCTAAGACACATATGGATATATCGCCCATATAAAAACTACATGCAAAACATCTAAGTAGAAAAATTAATGGTGCTCATGATAAAAAGACATTGCACAAGCTATCTTCTACAATAATCGACCAATACGACTAGGCACCTTGATTGTGTGTCACTAAAGTCACAATGGAAGTTGATCGACCATGGTCTCATCAATCCCATGTGTTAGTACTTCAATGTGGCACTCCACCTCTCATAGGATCTCATCTACCTCAATATCCCGCAGCACATCTCGTCCTACTGTAGCAAACTTTACTGGTCCCATTGTCTCCTCCTGTGGCTATCTATTTGAAAGATGGAGATATGTAGCACCTACTAGTGGAACAGATCCCATATCTGCATGAAAACATCAAATATTTTAGTCTCGAGAACATCAAAAAACATGAAAAAATCGTAAAACTTTTAAAAAATTAATGGTCAAAGTATCTTACCTAAAGCATCCCATTTCTCACCCTCAGGAAACTCAAGCTCGGGATCATCATCGAAATCCATCACTGTGTAAGGATAATCATCAATACTGATGAACCGTCTACGCAACCACCTAAAGAAGGCTGGTGAAAATTTGATCATTGATGAGCCTGCATGTCGACTCATATCATCTATCCACCTCCTCATCCATGGGTTCTTCATGGGCTCAAGTACAATCTATTGAGGTTTCAGTAATGGTACCCACTCTAGATCAAAAGAGACTAAGATCGCGCCATAGTCAAAGTTCTTCAATTTCCCTTGCTTTGCTTTAGTAAGTTGTTCCTTCAAATTGACCAAGAAACCCTCACTCCAATTGAATAGTGTTGGCTTTAGACACTCTATCCCATACTACATGTATGATTTTTGTTGAGTTGTGTTATATTCTTTCCACATAGTTAACAGGGGGTTTGAGGGGTACCCGTAACCCCACTTTATGGGGTCCGGGGCAGCACCACGGAAAATTTTGGTTTTGGACCCTATGTTAGGTTGGGCAGACCCACCTATGGTTTTGTGCATGATTTTCGCACATGTTTTTTGGACGCGATGGTTTTTGGT
>APFE030464994.1:1402-50663 GCA_000404065.3 Pinus taeda | reverse complement strand
CGTCGGATCACTACATATCGTGACCGTCGGATTGTAAGTTATAAAATGTACAACGGTAAAGAAACACACTTTACCTAACTCTATACTAGACCAAATTGAACTTAACTATTTCCCATGTGTCGGAATATCCTAACATTTTGGAGGGTACTTGTTACATTGACAGCACTTGGCAACACATTTGTAGAACTCCAACTTCTCTGTTTAGCTTTTAATCGAAAGTGAAAATCCCTAGTATTTCAAGAAGTATTGGTTCATTGTGAGGATTACCTTGTCTTCCCCATTTGACATGATTATAGATATGGTATCCTCTATTCCTTTTCTCATTTAAACTAATTATCAAAGCTTTCCAAACCATAATTGTTTCGATCTATAAGAAAGATCATACGAAATTGCAAGTTTAAGATAATAAGAGTCTTAGTTTTTCATCTTTGGTGTTTCTGCACTACTATTAGTTTCTTTTTCAGTTTCCCAACATAGTCGCTATAGGAACATAAGCATCACTTCACTGCTAAGTTTCTTTCTTCACCTCTCTGTGTAGGAAGCAATTTTATTTCACCCTTATTTATTTATTTATTTATGTTAATGTGCTTAGGAATTTGTTTATTTACTGGGGTGGAAGACGGATCCTCAACTATTGAGAGCATGAGAAGTTGTTCCTTCAGAGATAATTATATATACCTCTAATATTGATTTGCTCACTATTTATTTTCCGCTTACCCTTCTGGACTTTACTAGACCAACATGTAAAAAACCCTTGAATTACAATCCCAAGTTAATGAATGAGGATACTAGAAATGATACAAAATTTATATTTCAACCAAAGTATTTACATTTGAATGGATTATATTTTCCATTCAGACATCATTGAATTTAAAATATATTTAAACCCACATAGAGAAGAGGTAATAAATTAGCTAAGAGTTGTCCATCATCAAAATCTCTCTTTCCAAGCTTTCCACATTATCTTTTGATCTAAACAAGAGAATCTTTCATACAATGTCTTATTCAACAAAAAATGAAAGAAAAGAAATGACAAAGCAATGAAAAAAGAACAAAGCAAATGGAGGAATAAACTGAAATAACATGCAAGACAAAAATAAGAAAGAAAAAGAGAAACTAAATAAAGAAAGTGTAGGATGTGCATATAAGGGAAACTAAAATGACACTATACCTACTCCTAGACTAACAAGCTAGAAGGCCAAGGCTAAATGTAATGGAATATCCATTGCACCCACTATATTTCCCAACCCATAAACACAATGATGTGAACAATTAAGATCAGTATAAGGTAATATTCAAAAGAAAGGATAACAACTTGAAAAACTTACACAATGAATTGAAGGTCTTTCTTATTAACTAAATGATGTACCATACTAGCTAGTTTGAGCGAGTCTCAAACCTTACCTTGTTGATTGAAATGTTGATAATAAAAACCTTGAAGGCTACTTGTGAATGTCCATTCATCTGTGCGTTTAGTTTTTGAAAAGATTAAAAAGAATCGAAACTTATTATTAGCATAGGAGATTTGTAAGTAAGTTTTCTGTAACCAATCGATGATTGGATCTTGATATTCAAAAGAACCAATTTGGAAACCTTGAGACTCATGGGAAAATAAATTCTCAATTAGCACATTCAAATCAAAAAGAGAATATTTGGTATTATGATCAAATTGGTTGATTAACATGAAATGTTTTCGATTCTCTATTGGTTCCCTTTGTATAAAATTACATGCAAAACCAACAATATGAAATCTTATGGCAAGAATTTTTTTTACGACATCCTAAATCTAGGAGACCAATTGGGGTACTAAGTTGAGAAAATATTAGAAACATACGCCAAATCAGTCCCAAGAATTTTATTAATATAGGGATTTTCATGCACGTAACACCATCATCCCACATCTACCCAAGTAACCATTGCAATAGGGGTAAACATGCGTCGAGAGGCTACTATGATTGGACTCAACCTCCTATGTAAACTTAAGGAAGTGGAATTGATGGAAACATAACACATAGATATTCAACATCAGCTTCAGGACCCTCACGAATCAATCCAACACTTCAGATAGCTTGCCCTTGGATCCTACTCAATTTTTGACTAAATTAGGCCTTACTCACATTCATGATATAGGCATGACAACATCTAGAAACCCATACTATCTCTCACAAGCTTGCTTGTCAATGTCTAGAGACTCATTTTTCCAATTCTGTGCTAGAGTTCCTGAGAGTTGAGCCACTTCTCAAGCCCAGAGCCCAGGTCACCATCCAGAATGGAATGATAACACATGAACAATAAAACAATAGGGAAACAATGATGCAAAATAAATAAGTTAAACACAGCCTTAAGCAGACCCCTATTATCCATGAGATGCATTTCATCAAACATGTTGCAAGCATATAATCTATAGCTGTAACCAATGAAACTAAACATAGGTATATTGTACTTATCTAAGAACCACTAAGAACCATTTTTCCCTCATGTTGCTTGCTTCGTTACCATTATTATACCATAGATACATTATCCATTCATTTGCAAGTAAAAACATGCTAAGATCCATACATAGATGTTGTCGTAAAACACACATATAACCAACATAATAAAAACATAAATACTCATGAAATTACAACCATATAGACCACATATAATCCATAAAAATGCTCATAGAATACAAGGAGAAATAAACTTTCATTAATGATGCATAATCCAAACTAGGAATGGGACTTCCACATTCCACCTGACCATAGAATGGTTGAGCCAAATATCTCTTCATCCATTCACCACGCACCATATTCCAAGCATGAATTTGGGACTCAAACTAAAAGAACCAAATATGGCATACCAAGGCTAAACCACCTCACCCTCATCAATTAAGCTAGGCTTTACCGTAATCCATCCCAGATCACTAGGCCAACATAATGAACACATCATAATGGGCTTTACTATGATCTCCACCCGATTACTAGGCGAAGAAAGCACGGATGCCACACATTTTCCTATCTTCTAGTCCCTCAGGCTTTACTACAATGCAAAGCCCAATCACTAGGCCCTAAATTGAGACTTAATCTCTAGGCTTTACTGCATATCCCAAACCTAGGATTACTAGGCCTAACATTGACCAAACCATCTCTTGGCTTTACTGTATATCTTGCCATTCACTGACAAGGATTATCAGGCCCACTGAGGCAACACAATGTTTGCTTTACCACAACCCATATTATAGCTTAGGGGTAACTAGGCTAGTGGATTTACCATTAACCACAATCTAGTTTAGGGACCACTAGACCATATGCTCTATCATTCGAGGATCCACCCAATAGAGATTTGAATCCATCCGATAATCTAGCTCAACTAAGACATGAGAACCCCATCACACCATGGCTATCCAGAAATGGGAAGGCTAGGTAGAAACCATTGTTACACCTAAAAAAACCCATGACACAATAGCAAAATAATCCCATGAAATACTATGCATGCCAAATCTATCAAGGGAATCACACACACAAAGTGATACCTGCGAAGAACCATGTTGTACTTTCTTGAACCTGCTCTTCCTTGCTTTCTCCTTCCTTCTTCTTTCATTCTTTTCCTTTCTTGATACCATGCATAACCATAGCAAAATATTCACTGAAGAGATTACATTGAATAGATTTTACATTGACTAAGAGATTACCAATTGATCCTCCGAAGCCTTTTTATGAATGAGGCCTCTACTTTCTTCATTTTCCATTATTTTCCATTATTTTCCTCCTCACATGCAACCTGTGACCTTTCACCTTCCTTTTCACCTAATTTCCACTATTTTCATAAATAAATGAGCCAAAAATGCCATTTTCCCTTTTCAATGTCTTATCCATTGCCTTTGCCAACTTTCTTAGCCATTAAACTAATAAACAACCACACTAGGATGTTATTCCCAACATTCAACTTGGAATATATGTCTCATCAACCATGGTGTTATATATTTTTAGATGAGTTTTTTAACCAAGTTCCTTACAAAACCCTCCCCCTTGGGGGAACACCATCGTAGGTATTCAATGACACCTATAACCAAGAATACTATTAAAAACAAAGCATACTATCCATGGAGCTTTATAACACAGCTTGTTGTAGTATTTACAATTACCATTAATAAAAATGGCAATCATACCATTTAGTAGATCTTTATATAATATCTCATTATGATATTAACAATTACTACCACGTTTCCTTCACCCAACAAATAATCATATTGTCTATGGAGCTTTATAAATCCAATGCGACATAATAATTACAATAGTACACAGATATACACATATGCACATTTTCTAAATCAACAAAAAATAGGATACAATGTTCATATCAATCAACAAGGGAATATAAACCCCTACCCTCAAAGTAATACCAGAATTCACCTCCTTCCCTTGAAGTACAAAATCCACTGCTACATCCAATGTCTACCGTTATAATCCTACACCACTTGTCCCCTCAGTGAATAGTTAACAAATCATTGCTTCAGGGCACACTCCCAATGTGAATTTGATTCAATTTCTCAATGATGATGACCACAATGAATATTTTTATGAACTTCCCTTCTCTACTATAGAGTCCCTTAGGAAATCTGGTCACCTCCTTCGATGCAGTCACTCACCTTGCAAGTTCCCCGACATCCCTTATCTCGAACGATCCATCCCTTGGCATGGCTTCCTCTCATAGGAAGGTCAAAAAATAAAGGAATATACCTGCCTCAACGATCATAATGGTCATAGAATACTCATGGAAATCCATGGACACTATTGGGTACCAATGTACCACAATGGACATACTCTTGAAGTACTCTACTAGGATATTGCTACATGTTCAAATTTATTTTTGTTGTTTCTACCAATTCTTTTGGTCGATTTGAACCACTCAATGAACACTTTCATGCATTCTTGTTCCAAGAACATAATCTCCACTGGATTCAAAATAAATTGAAATAACTTCAAATTGAACCACATTGGTGGCTCATTAAGAAGTTACAATTTCAATTTTGTTCAATTATTACCACAACAAGTCAAACTGACTATTTGATCAAAATATGATTCATAAACATATCACATCAAGTTAGTTCAAAACAAAGCCATCATAGATAAAAATCATAAATCACATTTAGCCATCATAAACTAGAATCATAAATCACATTCATAATAAAACTAAAAAAAAATACTGATACTTATCCGTTAATCAATCCGTAGCGTCCACCTTTGTCCTTATTTCATATGTACTATGGACTAGTTGCCACACCCGACAAATACCTAGTACCTTCTCCTCAACCATATGCACATACAAGTAGTGTGCTTCACATAGATACAACCACACAAAACATACAACACCATTCAATACATGAACCTAGTAATGCATGCCTTCAACACATCATGTATGACATGTGCACAATACCACACATACACTAGTACCATATGTACAAAGCACCACCTCAACAATATGTGCATAACATGACATGTACATTGCACTATCTACAAAATGTGTACATAATGCCATATCTACATTGCACCATTGTACATTGTGTACACAACATCACATGTACACATTACCACATGCATGACATGTACGCAACACCACATGTACATAGCGCTACATGCACGACATTTATGCATCACCACTTGCACACAATGCCACTTGTAAAACATGTACACAACACCACATGCACACAACACCACTTGTAAAATCACACAAAAAATACCATATGTACATAATTCCACACATACAATATTCACACAACACCACATCTAGATAGGACTACATATCTAACATGTACATAGCATCATCTATACATAACACTGCATATCCAATGTCTATGTGGCACTTTCTATACCCAGCACTGCATATGAAATATCTGCACAAAACTACATGTGCATAACATCACATATGAAACATGTACACACAAATAATACCAGATGTCCAAAACCACACTATATTTACCAAGAATCCTTGTTTCTAGTGTCGTATCCAAGTTTGTCCAAGCATGTCGTAGACCACACTTCTTTCATTTCATTGTTGTATCCCTCAATATAACCTAACCATGTCATAGACATATTATAATCACATAATATCGACTCATAATCATATGATATTGAACTTGTATAATTGTCACGACTACTCTTCTTCATTGATTCCTCATAAGACCAAGAACCTCTTCATGACATTTGTTTGTGTAAGCAATCATTCGTTCACAAGGATGATTCTTGATGACCCTATCAAATAGTGGCATAGATACATAGATACATACATATATAATCATTCACATAAAACAATCATCATTCTTCCAGAAAACGACATACATACATACATGTATACATATATAAAAATTAGCATAATCATGATCATAACATAATTACCAAATAACATAAGGACTAGGTTAAGAGACCTTCCTTTATTCATGAACAACATGCAAAACATTGAGAAAAATTGTTCCCAGCATAGCCAAGGCATCTGATACCTCAGATCCATTTACTTTCCTTTTCTGATTACCCTTTTGATGTATATACTGCCACTATCCATTTACCACCATGGAACCAACCAGTCCAATCAACTATTAGAGTCCTACCCTCTGCTACACTTAATCATGAAGCAAGCTTCATTCGAGTCTTACATGACCTATTGGGTACCACATAGCTCTCCCCAAGCTCCATTAATTTTCATCCTTCCAAACCAATTCCCAAGACCCAAAACATAAAATTAAGGACGAGAAACAAATAAGAAGAAAAACATGAAAATAATAACAATACGAAACTATAGCCCAAGTGACATATATATGTTCCAGATACACACAAAATGCAAACCAAGCGTAGAAATTGCAAAATACCAAAAGCACAAGACTAACAAAAAACACCATGACTCAATCACCATGGCTTTGTAGGAAATCTCAACCTAAGCCTTCTTTGAGATTTCATGGCAACCTCTCTTTTGATAGAACTCTTTGGATCATATTTCCATAAACATATAACTTTCAATGCATAATTAAACATAACAATACACTAGTTACCTTATGTTCTTATTCCAAGCACGATGCCTTCTAACCAAACAGATCCACGCCATCTCTCGAGGGACTCCAATTCTTTGACATATCCACCTATAACTAGAGACTAGCTAATATATATCTCAATTACATGTCCATGAATATAGAACATATCCACATAATTTCAGACAAATCAAGGTCAAGAAGATTTCATGTGTGCAAATTACACATTCATTTGGAATTAGGGTTTCCAAACATAGCCTAAGGAATTCTTGCCCAATTCTTTTCCTTTACCTATTTACCTTGCTACAATCAAGGCTTACAATGTATTGCCACTTCACCCAACTATTAGTTATATAAAAACATCAACTATTACGTTATTACATGAATACCAAACATGTTTCCTACAACTACTCACACATGTCAACCACATGTTCCAAATATCAAGAAAATCATATCTATCAATTTGAAATCAAATTTAAAAAAAAATCATGTCATAACCAATAGTTAACTCATACTCATTAGACATGATGATACAACTGTCACCTATTACGCTCAATTTCAAATAAATGGTCTCAACATCTATGTGTTAGTACAATCATCTTAAAACAATATCATTGGAACACATACTCATATTATGAAATTCATCAAACATTCAACCAACTTGAAAGCATATCATGTTAAATAAATAAACTAGACACCAAACACTCAAACAACAAACATATGTCATAATGAAATAGTGAATCACAAGGTAGATGACATAAACAAGTTCATACCTTAATGTATCTCATGGGAGGTAATCCTATGTGCATAATCAATCTAGTTAGCATGATATAACGTCACAAGATATTAAATCAAACATAAATATGATATTTATATTTGTAGTATGCACTAACTAGCATGTTCACATCCAAAGATTATAAACATTTGTCGTTCATGCATAACAATCACATATGTATGATCAGTCTATTGTATTACACACCAAGTCACAATAAGTCGACTCATACTTGAATATCATAACCATAACCATCTGCACATGCCAATCTAGGTTAAGAAAATAAATATAACATCAAGATATCAATGTAATAACCATAATCATCAAGTTACTAGCGTATAGAAACAACAAGCTATATATCATGCTCATCAACAACATATAACCTAATCATCAAGTGATCTAACATAAAAAAACAATGGAAATGCATACAACCACATGAATATCTGACACCAAAATAGTGAAAGACATACACCTAACCATAATGCACATACAATCATTAACCTACGTATTTGCATGCCCAACATGCGAATCTATATGACGACATGGTCTTGCCTCGAGGTCCAATGATACAACTTCACTTTGAGGATGTGCATCTCCTGCTCTATCTCAACCAAACGATTCACATCATCACAACGAATAGCACCATGATGACATAGATTTCCTATCTTGACTTCACAAGCCATGTTTAACCTACTATTCACGCATAACTATAACTAAGACCACACATGCATAATAAGTGCATATAGACATAAAACACATGAGTACCAAATCATATCCACATCATTCTAGCTAGAGTTTAGTCATCAACGCATGAGCATATCAAATACACAAACCATGACCTCATGCATGACAACAACCATTACTCCACTATACACGTTTCCAGATGCAAGAATCAACATGCATAAGAAATGCCTAATAAACTCCACATACGCATGAGCGCATGTCATCGACCATAATAGATCAATTCTTGTAACCAACCTACAAGACCGATAGATGTAATCAAACAAACAAGAATGAAAACTACCATACAAGGATGTAATCAAGTGACATATAACAACATGTAATCATCATATAAAAATATGTAACCAATCATATACTCATGATGATCAAATTCACCAAAATCAACATCAAGTTCCTCATGAGGACCTTACTACAACCATGGTCAACATTGTGCAATGCAACAAGCACATAGAATGAAAGTATGAGAGACACATGCAATTGACATGCATGCATAACCAACACATAACCCATCCAGTTCGACAGATGAACCATGCTTTGATACCACTCGCTAACACCCTCCTTCCACATCAACCCATGTAACCATGCCAATTAGGGTAAACATGCGATGAGAGGCTACTATGATTGGATTCAACCTCCTATTTCACCTTCTGGAAGTGGACTTGATGGAAACATAACATGCAAACATTCAACATCAGATTTAGGACCCTTAGGAACCAATCCATCATTTCAGACAATTTTTCCTTTGGTCCTACTGAATTTTTGACCAACTTAGGCCTCAATTCCTCTCATGCTATAGGCATGACAACATCTAGAAATCCAAAGTCGCTCTCACAAGCTTGCCTGCCAGTGTCGAGAGACTCATTTTTCCTATTTTTTGCTAGCATTCCCATGATTTTACCGACATTTTTAGGCCCAGAGCCTAGGTCACTACTTGGAATGAAATGATAACCTAATCAGAGTAAAAGAACATGGAAACAATGATAAAAAGTAATAACTTAAACAACACCTTAACCAAACCCCTACTAGCCATGGTAAGCATGTCCTCAAACACATCGCAAGCATGTAATCTATAGGTGTAACCAACATAATTAAAAATATCTATCTTGTACTTATATGAGAATCAATTAGAAGCATTGTTCCCTCATGTCATTTGCTGCATTACCATCTATTAGACCATAGATACACTATCCACTCATTTACAAGTAAAAACATGTTGAGATCCACACATAACTGGTGTCATAAAACACACATATAAGAAACATAATAACAATATAAATACTCATGAAAGTAAATCCATATAGACCACATATAATCCATCAAAATGCTCATATAAATATAAGGAGAGATAACCTTTCATTAATTATGCAAAATCCAAACCCAAGATGGGACTTCCATGTTCCGCCTGATGGTAAAATGGCTGAGCCAATTCTCTCTTCATCCATTCACTGTCGAGCTATATGCCAAGCATGAATGTGGAATTCAAACGAAAAGAACCAACCAGGGAATATCGAGGCTAAACCACCTCACCCTCATTAATAAAAACCAAGATTTACCATAATCCATCCTGGATGACTAGGCCAACACAATGACCACATCATAGTAGGATTTACCATGATCTCCACCCAATCGGTAGTCCAAACAAGCATGGATTCCACTAGAGTTCTCTACCTACACAGTGAGGAATTTTCCTGTCTCTTTAGGCCAAACAAGCATGGATGCCACTAGAATTCTCCACCTACACCATGAGGAATTTTCCTGTCTCATAGTCTCTCATGCTTTACCACAAACCAAATCTAGATAAGTAGGCCCTAAACTGAGACCCACTCTCTAGGCTTTGCCACAATCCAAACCCAAATCACTAGGCCCTAAAACGGGACCCACTCTCTAAGATTTACCACATATCCCAAACTCAGGATCACTATGAAAAACAGAGAACAAACCACCTCTTTTATTTATTATATATCCTACCATTCATTGATAAGGATTCCTAGGCCCATCGAGGCACCAAAAGCTTGGATTTAATGCAACCCACAATCTGGCTCATGGGCCACTAGCCCAATGGCTTTATCATTATACAAAGTCAAGTTCAAGAAACTTTAGGCCATGTGCTGTAGCAGTTATAGGTCCACCCCACTTAGCTTCGAGTCCATTAGGAAATCCATCTCAACCAAGACATGAGAACCCCATCACACCATCGTTATCCGAAAATGGAAAGGTGATGTTGAAAACACTCTTACATGTAGAAAAACCCATGCCACAATAGGAAAATAACTACATGAAATACCATGCATGAAAAATATAGCATGTAAATCGCACATGCAAAGTTATACCTAGAGAGAACCAGGTTGTAGCTAATTGATCCCACTCTCCCTTGCTTACTCCTTCCTTCTTCTTGCCCTCTTTGGCATTCCTGATCCCATGCATAACCATAGGAAAATATTGAGCCAATAGATTACACTAACTAAGAGCTTACATTTAGTAAGATATTACACTAACTAAGAGCTTGTCAATTGATACTCATAAGCCTTTTTATGAATGAGGTCTCTATTTTCTTCATTTTCCTCCTCACATGCAACCTGTGAACTTTCACCTTCCTTTTCTCCTAATTTCCATATTTTCATAAATAAATGTGCCAAAAATGCCATGTTTCCTTCGCAAATTCTTTTTCATCACCTTTTCCAATTTCCTTTGCCATTAAGCTGATGAACACCCACAAGTTGATGTTTTCCGCAACATTCAACTTGGAATACACATCACATCAATGTGGTATTATATATTTTTACATGAGATTTTTAACGAGGGTTGTTACAATGCACTGAATGATTTAAGCATTTTCAAACACTCAAGAAGAGATATTATGCAAGAAATATTATTAATTTCATGACATACACAAAATGGGCAAGAAACTTATCTATCATGGAAGAGTTTGATAGAGAGAAATCCTCCAACCCAAAATGACCTTTGTCTTGGTTATCAGAATGAGAGTTTTTAAGGTTGTAAGGATCCACAGAAGATGTTTTCTCCAACCCTTAGTCTAATAGAAGGGATTCAAATGAAAATGTACTAACCTAACAAGAATCATTTATTTGATTAGAAAGTATATCATAAGGATCAGGAAGATTAACTTGGAAACACTGAAATTCCTTTAAGAATGAAGTCACAACAAGTGGATGAATGTTAAGGAAATAACTATGCATGAAAATATAGATCTAGCTCAATTCGAAGATATCAGTAAAATTTAGAGAACCTGACATAACCATCCACAAGTAATAAAATGCCTCAATTTAATTACATGTCACTGAACATTCTAATGGTGGATCATCGAGTTTGGGTGGCTTAGAGAAATGAAGATGTACATATATGCCACTATCTTCAAATATATTAATGAAAAAATTATTAGTTCCACTACTTTGGTTAGAATTAAGATTAAGCATATAAAACTCCTGATGGATATATATTTTAAATGCATCAACCAAAAAATTCCCTTGATAAGATATAGTTGGAACATCTTCATCCTTACTTATGAAAGATTTAAGATTGAATTAATAATGGATAATAGATTCAAACCTTTGGTCCTCTAATTGTAGGATAACACCATCCTATACCAAATTGCAACTATGACTAACTAAATAAAGATTTAAATAACTTTTAGGCCTTGTTGTTATAACACACTTATCAAAGATAATTGGGTAGAATGAAAAGTGTGCTAGAGGTGAGGAAGGATGAAAAGACTCTAGAGGAGGAGCACAAATTGCAACTAAATCAAATTTAGCTTATAAGAACAACATATCATCATGTCATTTTCATCAATATAATGGTCGAAGATAGGCATACCAATTTAACATTCATATTGACCTTGAATTTCTCCAATAGGTATACCAAAGGTTCAAAATCCTAACAACTTAACTATTTAGGATTGTCATATGAATATGTATGAATTAGAGGAATTTTAGGATCAATCTGAATTGAAAGAGTATCCCACCCATAAATTGCGACTGTACACTATAAAGATTAGGTCTTGAATCGATACTTTGAAAATACAAGCCCTCAAAAGAAGGAAATATATCATCTGATGTAATTGGGCACTCATCACGATATGTATTAATAGTAGCATGGATGTCAAGGTGATGGTTATCCAAAGTATCAAATTGAATGTAGGGTCCAGAATCATTTGATAACTTATCAAGACTACAATATTGGTGATTAGCTAGAAATTCAGTATTATCATATTGAAATAGGGAAGAAATATAGGACACATATTCAACACTTTGCTCCTCTACATGTGAAATCCAACTACCTTGTTCTTGATTACTACTTGAAACAAAAAATTGAACATCATTAAGAGTTGAAGTAGGTTGATCAAGTGTACAAAGGAATAAGGAGTCACGAAATATGGATGGTATATGTTGAAGGGTATCCCTTGAGGTAATCATACATTTGATCAAATCATATTCAAGGTTAAATTTATTACTGTCAATATCATCATGAAAATTCAATGGATTAGTCTTCACCTTATGAATCATTAAACCACTATGATATTTACTCCATCACATCTGAATCATGGGCATTAGTTGAAGGTTGGGAAAACATACCAAGAATTTAATTAACATATTTCCCAACTTCAACATCTTCACAAGGAGGTACCCAAATTGCTATTGAAAAGGGAGGAGGAAAAGGAACAAAATAAATAGTGGACTCCTCATCAAAAATTTGGGATGTTTCATGATCAATGTAAGTGGGAAGAGTGGAATCATCCAAGGTATCATATTAAAAATATTTGATAGAGAGAAAAATTACACTCTAAAAATATTTTATGAAAAAATTATAGTCAAAATATTCTTCAAGACAATCACAACAAAGTTGTAGAAATATATTAAGGAAACATTGTAAATATTCAGCTAAATTCATTGTAAGATGATTAATTCTATCATATACATCTTGATAATTATTTTTGTCGAAGGATTCATGAAGCTCCCTAACAAGTTACTCAAATGACTTGATAGAAGCAATTGGTAATCTATGCCATAATTTCTTGACTCAACCTTCAAATGTGAGGGTGAATAGTCTCACCATGGCATCCTTACAATGTATTCCATTGGAAAGAAAGAATTTAGAAAATTGAAACACATGTTCAATGATAGTTATTTCACCCCAACCATCAAAATTAAATGATACAAGGTTTGAACAATTTCTATGGGGATGAAAAGATCAATATCCTTGGAAAAACATCCCAGGAATATGATTTGGTAATGTGGCAGTTAAGCTAAGAAGTTAAAAATAGAATTAGCAGGCACAACTTGTCATTTGACCCTCCTTCTAGTGCAAAAATGTTGATGGTGATGGATTCCACTAACATACAGGGGGTCTTCTTGATGTGAAGTTCCAATTAGACATTACACCATTTGGAGTAGGAGCCCCATTGGAGTATTGTCTTGGAAACCATAACTTAATGTTTTGTCTTGGCTTCAATGGGTAACATGATGAATTAACACAACTTTTGATATCAGGAAGTATGTTGATAGTGTGAAACACCAATTGCAATGTGTAAAAGGATACGCTCACAAGTGGGCGAAAAGAGTGAGTGTCTAAAAGGAAAGTAATAGTAGTATCCTAAGAGAGGCACATGAGAGCAAGGAAATATTCATTAGGTATCTAGAGAAATAATTAACATAGACATAATGATCATTAAATAAAATACAACACAAATTCAACAAGATAAGAACAAAATCCAATAAAGTAGTTCAATTTGATTAGTACATATGAATATAACATATACTAAAAACATCTAAAGAATAGTATTACAACATTCATAATACATGCATGCAAGTGCACTAGCTCAATATGATTCAATTATTAAGTGAAATATCTAAGTACATAGTTACAATGGTGAGACACTAGCTCCAACAATGGAAGTGTTAAGTCATTTTTTTCTTCTCCAAAAGAATGATCTTCTCCTATGCCAAGAACAATGATCTCCTTGTATGCCAAGAAGAGTGATCTTTCCTATCCCCTATGACTCTTCAGCTACCCTCATGACTCTTGGACTCCTAAATGGACTTTGAAATTATATTTTAATCTTTTCTCCATATGTGACTTTACATATTCCACATTTCACTCTTGGTCTTCCACCTCTTTTAAATCTTGTATTTGTTTGAGAATACAGTAATTACATCCACAAATGAAGTGGAAATAGACATGGACACATATGAAATTATGATGACACTTATACAAGACATGACTTGGCTATTGGAAAATTATATATTATAGAGTAATGGAACACATAAAATACCATAGAAACACAAACACAAAAAATGCATAAAACAAGAGAGGCACAAATATACGTGGTTCACCTTGTTTGGAATACGTCCACAGAGAAACATGCAGTCCTTCCATTATATTATCCAACAAAATGACAGATACAACCTATAGAAGATTTGTTGTAATTTCCTCGTCTCTCTCAGACAATCTCCTCTCTTTTTCTCACTCAAAATACACATATACATAATCGCAATAAAATTCCCTCATATATAGTGAGGGGTTTCCTTCTAGGGAAAAGTACCCTAAATTAAACATAACTTATACCATTGTATCATCCACCTAATAAATGACTCAGATTGACTACGAAATTACAATATTTGACAAGGAAATTTTGCATCTATTTTTGGCCTTGAGGGCGTTGCGCTTGAACCCCTGCCCGGGGGGTCATAAAATTGTCATTGACCCGTCCCCCCCAAGAGCCACCCTGAAGACAATCAAATGGGAAACCGTCTCACCCCATTGTGAACTGGGTTCTAAGATGGTGATACCTCTGAATAAAAGAGATAATCAAGCTCCACACCTAATAATCTCCCACTTGGAGATGTATTATAGCAATGATGTCGCTGCTTCATTTGTTGGACAATTCCACTTTGGACCTGAATGTTTCTCATCTTCATAATCATACTTGAATACCAATTGAAACCAAGTGGAATCTCAATTTCTCTTTGTTTACAACTTTTGTTAACATATCTGCAAGATTATGGCTAGTGTGAACATTTTCCAGCTTCAACTATCCATATTTCAACACTAACCATATGAAATGGTACTTGAGATGCATATTTTTAGTGTTGGAATTAAATCTTGAGTTCTTTGTAAGATGAATCACACTCTTGATATTAGTGTATAAACTTGCCATCTCCTACTTCTTAGCCAATTCGTCCACAAAACTTTGCAACCAAATAATTTCTTTACTAGCCTCTATACCAACAACATACTCTAATTTCATCTTTGAAAGTGAAAAACCACTTTGCATTTTTGAAATCCAACTGTGAGTTGTTCCACCTATACTAAACACATACCATATGGTTCTCCTCCTATTATCTATATCACCTGCCATATACGCATCAACATATCCCTGTAGAGCAATGTCTGAACCTCAAAGCATAATGGTTGATTTGTGGTGCCTCTCAAATACCCAAGAATCCACTTCACTGCTATCCAATGTTCGTTTCTTGGATTGTTCATATACCTTCTTACAAATCCCTTTGCATGTGAACTATCAGGCCTTGTGCAGACCATTGCATACATTAAGCTTCCAAATGTTGATGCCTATGGAACTTTAGACATATAATCCATCTCTTCTTGAGTCTTGGGACATATATCCTTACCTATTTTGAAATGTATAGCCAAAGGTGTACTAATTAGTTTTTCATTCTTCATATTAAATATTTCCAACGCCTTTTGTATGTACTTAGTATGAGACAATGTTAATTTGAGATTTTCCCTGTCTCTATTTATTCTCATATGAAGGATTTATTTTGCAGCATCCAAATCCTTCATTGAAAATTAATTTGCCAACTTTCCTTTTAGCACATTTATTTCCTGCATGTTATACCCTCCAAAAAGCATGCCATATATATAGAATAACAATATAATATAGCTTCCATCATTTTTCCTTTTGAGATAAACACAATAATAAGCGTGACATCTAGTATAACCTTGTTCCTGTGGTCTCATCAACCAATGTGTATTCTCTATTTTCTTTTTTTTTGTTTCTCTTCCCGTATTTGATCCTTATACAAGACCCTTTCATTGAATATGGAATCTCTACCCCTAATGTTTTTGTGATTTTCACAATCATAAAAATGATAACCAAAATGATTAACACTATATCTAAAAAGGGTAATTTTCTATTTTTTTCCTCAAGATTTGTTCCATTTGATTTATTAATGTGGACAAAGGCTTCACAACACAACAATTAAAAAATGAGTGGTTTACCTTTTTACCTATCCATGCCTCCTCTATAATACCACCATCGATGAAACTTGAGGCCCTTTGTTTATTATATAAACAACAATATCGACAACATCTTTCTAAAATTGTAAAGGCAATCATGTAATCAATGTCATGTACCCTGTACACTTCATTATTTTCCTGTTCATCCCTTTTGACACACCATTTTCCTATGGTTTTTCTGGAACTATCTTCTCTTCGCAAATTCCATGCTTTGAACAATACTTATCAAATTCTTTGCTAAAAAATTATCCTCCATTGTCTGACGTGAGACACCTCAACTTCTTTCCTATCTCATTCTCAACCAATTCTTTCCGTTTCTTGAAAGTATCAAATACATCAAATTTATTTCGAATACAATAAATTCAATTTTTTTTGCTTGTATAATCATTAAATGTAACATGATAATGAGAGTGACTAAGATATGATACCTAAGAAGGTCCCCATAAATCTATATGCAAAAGATCTAATTTTTGTCTTTTCTTTTCTTTCCAAACTTTGAGGAATCTGAATAACTTTTGTTTTCGAAAAACACAATTTCCGCATAAATCCAAATCAACATGCTTCAAACCTGGCAACAAATTTCTTTAGTGGAGAATCTACATTTGATTCTCAATCATGTGCTCGAGCCTATGACACCACAATGATGTATTTGATCCTATGAATGTTAAAGCATTAACATAATTAGAAATATCATTGCATAAATATAATGTACAACCTTTTCTCCTTTTTCTATTACTGGGGCTCTCTCAGTGACCTTCCAAGTTTTATTTGTAAAAGTAGTTACAAAACCTTCACCTCCCCTGTTGAATTTTTTTTCTTCATATATGTAACATGCCCTATCTCCTTCAATAGCCATTAGTTTCCATTTTATTGTTTTGTGAAAACTTTACCCATTCCAAAGATTTTATAGAATTTATCATCACCCAAACAAACCTATACAAAATATCCTTGAACACAATCATTAAAATATTTCCTATCATGTGTGTCATTGAATGAGGTCCTCGAATCTACCACCCAGACATCAATAATATTTTATAAATAAATAATCAAAGAGTCTTGCATCACATCACCTATCACATTCACTTCATGATTGTTTTCTTGTCATGCATCTCCTTCTTTTCCCTTCTGAGGCTTATAGTCTTTCTTCGGGTGTCCTTTCTTCCTATATTTTTAGCACACCATGTCTTATCTAGATTTGGATCTTCCTTTCCTTGACTTACTATGATATCTTGGGCATTTTCCTCTTTCTATTTTTCTTCCTCTAGTCTCTGTAGTCAAATTATTAGCTAGTGTCTCACCAGAGATTTTTCGTGACGTTTCCTAGCAAAGATGGCACCAAATACATCATCAAGCTTTAATGTACTAGGTCCACAGACAAAGTTACTAATGGAAATAACTAAACCATTCCAACTTTTAGGAAATGAGCACAAAAATAATATATTCCTAACTTCATCATCAAATTTTATACCTGCAAAAATTAACTAACTCGTAACTGTATTAAATTCATTCAAATGATCAGCAACAAATCCACCTTCTAACATATTCATATTAAATAAATACCTCATAAGAAATAACTTGTTTTAGGCGAATATTTTTTCATATATTTTGAAAAATGTCATCATTAAACACTTTTTTTCCGTTTACCTTGAAATGTTGCATGCCACTGACACTACCAAACACAACTGTATTGTTCCAAGTACCTTTCTATTGAGAAGCTCCCATTCCATGTTTTCATACTCGTCAGCTTCTTTATATTTTTTCTCATTGGTAGGTACAGATATTTTTGATACAGATAATCATCCATATGCACCTTCAATAGCTGGTAGCTTTGGACATTAATTTTCTTAACCCTAAACCCACCATCTTCTCTCATTTCTCCCACTTGAACTAGGAAACCTTCTCTCCTTCAAGCTTAGCAAGGAAATAAACCTTCGTCTCTGATATGATTTTTTGGAAAATATATATTACAGAGAAATGGAACACATAAAATATTGCATAAACACAAACAAAGAAAATCTATAAAATAAGAGAGACACAGATATACGTGGTACACCTAGTTTGGGCTACATCCACAGACAAGTAGCCAATCCTTCATTTATATTATCCAAAAAAATGAAGAGATATAACCTACAATAAATCCACTGTAATTTAGTATTCATTCTCACACAATATCCTCTCTCCTTCTCCTTTACAATAAACATATAAATATCCACAATACAATGGCTCAGATTGGCTACAAAATTACAATATTTTACAAGTTAAATTTACATCAATTTTTAGCTTCAGGGGCGTTGCCCCTGAACCTACAGTGGGGGGGGGGGGGGGGGGGGGGGGGGGGGGCGTCCCATAGAATCATTGTATCCATCCTTGATGGTGATAAAACAGGTGACATTTCCACCCCATGAGGAACTGGGGTCCAACATGGGGATGCCTATGAATAAAAAAGATAATTAGGCTCCAGACTCAACATTGGCATTGATGACAGGGAACTTCATGATGATGTGGTAATGCCAAGTTTCTCTCTTTGATGCTTTGTGTTCAATATTCATGAAATATTTTCTTTGTTCTTCCTTTTCACCGTACAAAGGGTCTTAGATGAACAACAAAACCTTCTGATTCATAAGGGAATGCCTTCATTTTGTTATGGTCCAAATCTTCTTCTTCTCTTCATGATGGGTCTTCTTTGTGCTCCTTCCCTACAGGTACTTATTTCTTCCTTCTACTTGACATCTTCCCTGAGAATTATCTTTCCATGTTGAGTTCGTACACCTACCAATGAAAATCATTCATGGCAAGGAAAGATCAATCTAAAAAACTATATATTTCTATATTTACCTTACTTATGGAAGATTTCCTTATGATAGGCCTATTAAAATATTGAGAACAAAGGGCTTGATGAGTATGGCATAGTTAAGGTCAAAAATATCTGAGGAGAGAACCACTACTCACTAGAACTATGAAATGAGATATAAAGAGGGGCTCTTCATGGTCCACTGTAGTGGGAAAGTGCAAGAGATGTTGTGATGAGATTTTTTACTATTAATCAACCATGTGCTAGGCTCAAGGGAGTAGTAGACAATGATAACATGGCTGAGATTGAAAATGTGTAGGGGATGACCCCATTGTTCACTAAAACTATGCCATGCATTGAGGAGGAAAGGAAATACAATTCTTATGAACATTGGAGAATTTTAGAGTGTAAGTGTTGAGGGCTTGCTAACTAAAACTGCACCATGCACTATGACTGAGAGGTAGACTTAAGGGAATGTGCAACTTTCTTCAATAGTGATCTAAAAAAGTTTCACTATCCAATAGAACTACGCCATGTCTTGGGGGTAGGAGGAGGCTTAACGCTAGCATAATTTTCTTCAACATTGGTTGAATGTTCTCTAAAAAAGTGCCCTACATCCTATGCTAGCATAGTTTACTTCCACAAGGGCTGAATGTTCACTAAAAGTTCACCCTACGCTAAGGAAGGCTCATTGAAAGAGGAAATTGTGTAGTTGGCTAAAAAAAGCCACAAAATTCAATTTACTTTTTCTGGGGAGAGGATTAATGCCCTATGAGAGGGGGAAAACCTCACATAACATATTTTTCTTCTCCATAGGTACACTAGAAATTTTCCATGCACCATATAATGAAGAATTGCTCAAACCTCAATGTAGTGAATCGATGCATGTAATAGGGGTTAGGTGACTATGCTTTCAAGGTTATGACCTTGAAGTGGAATTACTACACAAATCTAGGAGGGAGATATCTCATCAATAAGGCTCATGAATAGGCATTTCTCATCACTTGGTGAAGGATTAAAGCTTCCATAACTTACACTGGGCAGTCGGAACTAGAAGAGCTCCAAAATGGTTAAGTGTGTCACCAATAGGGTAAGAGAAGGAGAATAATTTGAATGAGACTCAAACATAGATCACACATATGAATGCCATCAATATAGGATAGAGGAATGCACAAGACTCATGAAAAATAACCACACATTGAAACAAAAGAAAAACCACACTTGATTCTAAATGTGAAAGATGAAACATGATTGTGTGACACTTAAAATACAAGTTGCAACAAAAGTGTTGAATATGAAAAGAAAGTGCACTAAGATGTAGGAATGTGTCTAGTGCATATTACTATGATATGTAGTACCATTTAGTGTAGAAGAGCATGCTAAATTGAATATAATGACATGCAAAGGTGTGAGACCGACATAAGTGAAAATAGCTAGAGGAAACACTTGCGACATAAATAAAAAAGTGAAAAATACACTTGTAAAAGCTAAATAACTGAAGGAGACACATTCAAAAGCGAAGATGACATGAAAAATCCACCAACGGAAATAGAATTAAAGGAGGGGTGGCTAATGCCCCCTACTAAGGAACTCATAAATTCCACCCACTCCTTAATAATGATTAAGATATGCACCTAATTTAGTAAAAGAAAATAGATCAAAATATCAAAACTAGAAACCCTCTCATAAAAAACATCATTGAAATCAATGTCTTCTCCATTCTCGTATGACTAAGAGTGAAAAAAAATAGAACAAAAACTAAAATTAAAGATAAATCTTAATTTATAAAGTAAAATTAAAACAATTAAACTAATTAAAACTCAAAAAAAGAATCCACTCCTCAGCAATAACAAACAATAAGGATTAATTTAATGAAAAAAAAGATAATTATGAAAGAAAACAAAACAAAAACAAAAACAATTATTTTTATAAATTCTACATAAAATTAAGAAATTAAAAAAAAAACACAAGAAGTACATCAATATGAGATACTGAGTGAAGTTATCTCAGAAAATAATGCACGATATAATATTATAATAAAATTTAATAAATTAATTTTATTGATTTGCTACTAGCGGATTAGTAAACATTAATATTCCAAAGGCTTAAATATGATTTAAAGGGAAAAAATATAGGAATCATGTTTATGGTGCAAGTCCTTGATGGGGGCATTATCTAATGTGACAAAGGTTCACGAGGGAGAATCCTTTCCTCATGGAAGTTGTAATTGAATGGGGTGGCATGTTTGTGAATCCTTTACTTGTTGGTGGGTTACTATTACACAGTATTTTCTCACAGCTCCTACACTTCCTTGTGTCATGCTTCGAAGTACCTGAAACATGGAAATCCTGCAGTGTACCCATCTTGATATGCATCTCAGATCCTCCATGAAACATTGATGGAAAAATTCCTTAAGCCTTCCTTGAATAAAATGGCTCTAAAACCATAATTTTAGCATCATCACTACCCTAACGCTAGGAACCTATTATGGTCGCTAGTTGCACTATACTATCCTCACGATGCTAGTGTGATTTTGGCTTGGATACCAATGATGATCCCTAAAAGAAAAAAAATCCCAAAGAGGACAAGAAGATTTTTGATCTACAAGCTTACAGAACAACGAGCTGGAGGTTCTTTTCATAGATGAGGTCCAGTTTTCTCAACTTGGCCCGTTGGTCTTATCCTTATGAGCTACCTCCTTGAGATTACAACCTTCTCCTATCTTTGGAGAGATCCTAACTCCCATTCTGTGGCTATATATTCACCCTCTCCCATTCCCAAATCGTTGGTATTTGGCTTTTTGCACCCTTATGCTGATATTGTGCCTACATGCTACTCATTTGTCTTGGAGAATTAGTTATTGGAGAGATTGAGCTTGGACTTAGACATTCACTCATGGAGATATTATTGACATCAACGCTTGGTTGTATGCTTCCTCATTTATTCTATTGATATATGTAGTTGTTGGTTCATTTTCCATAAATGTGTGCATTAATGCATTATTTATATTAATGATCCTTGATTTGTTAAGTAGGTTACTTTCAATTGTGCTATTTGTACTTGTACACTTTGCTTTGTCTTGATCTCTTGTGCAGGAATTCAAAAACTATGAACAATAGGACTGAGCTTGTGACACAAGTGATTCATGGTATTTAATAAAGGATGACATTATAGCATTAGAACAAGGTAGACCATATTCCTCTTCCCCTATTTTGATCGTAACTCGTGGAAGTGTCTAGTAGATTAACATGTAGGTTGCTAGTCCCACTCATTGGGCTAGAAGGATTGTCTCTGTGCACACATAGGATTTCTAAGAGAACAAAATGGAGACATCACTGGTGAAGCTATAACCCTTTCCATCAGTTCCTTCAATCTGACCCTTTGATTAGCTTGGCCAATCATCAATTTCTTGGCTTGTATGCATCAGTCTGGATTTATATAGTCAATCATTTCTACGTTACAGTGCCAATTCTTGAGCAATTCTTGAAATAATTTTTTTTCCCATATTCCTCGCTCAATGTGAGTTTTACCATAGATAGCCATGCTAGTAGTGTGAGCTTTTACCTATATAGTCACGTATAATTTTCCTCATTGTTTTCTCATGTTGAAAATCATCACTACCTTTTCTATATAAAGTAGTACTGAAGACCCCAACCACCGCGCGTTTGGCTATGCAAAGTAGTGCTGATAACTCAATCATCACGGGTTTTTCTATCTAAAGTAGCATTGATCCTGGAATGTGAGAAGTTTTAAGGTTTCTGCCTTAAATTCTAGTGTTTCTTGGCCCCCATGGTATTTTCCCATCCTGTATGCTTGCATTTGTCAGTTCTTTGATTTATTGTCTTGATTAATTTGAAAACTTTGTCTCATTGGCTTCGAAGTGAAATTTGACTCTAGGGTTTCTAGTCAATTGGTCATTGCTTGTTGTTTATTGGTTTCATTGGGATGTTGGTTTTGCTAATTGATTGAGTGTTATTTTCTGTGGCAATCATTGAAAAGATCATTGTGTATTTGTTTTAGCTCATTTTACAAAAATTACTTTTTGTAAAAATGCATTAGATTAGTTGCATCGAAAATTATTTTTTGAGATTCATCATTGAAAATAGATAACATATTTTATAGATTGAAAGCTAAAAACTATATTAGGTACATCAAATCATTCAAAAGGAAAAGAAAAACATAATTCATATAAATGCATCTTAGTAAAGTCAAAATGACTTTGCTTTCGAAAATTTGCATTTACGATATTGAAAAGTGAAAATCATTTTTACTTTTCGCACTATATTTGGGAGACAAAATCTGAGTTAGGGTTTGGTTTTTTTAACCATTGTGGGTAATGGAAACTCCTTTGTGGATTCCAAAGAAAAACATATTGTTCTTTCTTCTCCTCTACGAAGCAAGGTTCTTTGTATTGTATCATTTTCAGAAAACTGAGTTTCCTCTTTACTTTTATGTCTATTACTATATGTATTTAGTGTGAATGGAATACTTTTATGGCTACTTCATCTATTTTTTTAATTTTGTGAGAGTTTCCAATGAAGTGCACGATTATTTTCAAAAGACAATTTTGGGTTCTAGACCCCATCCCACATAAATGATATTTTTGTCTGATTAAAGTAATTTATGTTCTATTTCCAGTATTACCATTATACTTTATGGAATATAGTGACCATTATGAATACATTCATGGTTATAGAGATATATATGTTTATAGCCTAAAAATCAAAGAAATGACCTTTAATTTTTGCATAGCTTCGCGTGACATTTGTAGTCTAGTCTCTGTTTAATCATTCTCGATGGTTTCTTTCATTATTTCTTTCGATGTATTTACGACAACTACCTGGTTTACATGGCCATCCTATATAGTCGGATACCTCAATTTATTATTTTCATTTTTATGTATGCTTATTTCTGAACATTCTGAGGATTTTCCTTCATATTTTTTCACAGTATTGTTCAAGTCCCTAAATGATTACTAAATTGTTCACTCGAAACAATATGTTTGATAACAACTATTTCTCTAGATTGGATTCATAATACTATCGTTAACAAGATTCATATCAAACAAAGTCTCAGAAAGTGATTTCATAACATTGTTTATATAAAATAATTTACAGTGAACATAATCTTTAAATTGGACTCATTTTACACCATATTTCCAGGTTAAACAATTTTTTTTGAATGCAAACACTAACACGGTACATTTAGGTACTTATCTACTTTTCCTCTTTTACTTTGACTCACTTAATCCTTGTTGGAATATCTCACCACCAAGCCGTGAGTCTGGAAATTACATCTAGTATCCCTTGAGCACTTCGCCTCCAGAAAGTGATAGTCCATAACAAATTGAGTCAATATGAACATCAAGACTACTAGTCTAATTTAGATTTCCACCATTTATGGGTTGTCACTGAAACTTCCACTGGTTTGTTTCACCCAGCTCAAGAATTTTCTCAGTTACCTAACAACATCCTCCCTCAACCTTGATTCCCTCAAAGAGAACAATCAATTACCTTTTCTTGTTGGATTCTCCAACCCCAAACTTTCCTCGAATCCTTTATTTTCAAAGAAACATTTGTAGCTATCCATAATTGTCTCAGAAGGTTGGTCTAACTAATTTCCCTTTCTTGAAAAATGAACTTTATTTATGTTAATCATTATTTATGAAAACCACTTTGGGTAGCTGATCCATGAGTTTCCAAGTTTTCTCTTAGACATAACGCTACAAAAGTAAAATAATAAGATAGTAAAAATAACTCAACCACCTAGTTTTGGGATGTTACAATTGATAACCCACATTGAGTGTTTTATTCTACAACATTAAAACATTTTTATTCTACCATTTTTTTTATGAAGTTCACATCAACATAAATTAGTTAACATAGGTCTTCAAATACTTTATGTAGTTCTCTTGTTGAAATATTTTTGAAAATATAAGGTTTAAACAACTTACTACAATTTTTTTACTTCTAATTACTTTAGAACATATTCATTTTTTTTTATTATAATGGACATTATTTTTCTTTTTAAAACAATTTTTTTTTTGTAATTTTAAATGGATGGATGAACGAACTTACCCATCCCACCATAAGGGGTTGTAGAATGACCCTCTCGACTAAAAAATATTCAGTCATTTTGCTAAAAATCATTTCTTTTTTACATTTATATGACTAAATTGATAATAATCAATAAAAATTCACAAGTTTTAATATTAGATTACACGTTTTTATTGAATATTTGCTAACATGCATAATTTTTCAAAGTAGAAAAGTTACCTAGAATACTATACATAATACTATGCATGGGTATTATATTTGAATGCTTAAAAAATAATTTTCTATTGACATTAATTAACCATTTAGCTTATATGCATGTGCTATGCACTAATGTGTAGGTGTTAGATGTTAGATGTGTAGGAGTTAAAAATATGAACATGTATAAAATGTCGAGCTCATAAGTATACAAATGTTATGTCATGTAAACATTTTGACTTCGTCAAATACATAAAAAAAATTATATTAAAAAAAAAAATTATTGATTAATATAAATTAAAGTGAATTGTGATCACAACCCATGGTATTCTTATGTAGTCGTTAAAATTACATTAAAAAATAAAAAAAAATTAATAAAATAAAAAATAATAATTTAAATAAAATTGAGATAAAATAGTAAATATATGGATGGAGGTTTTCTGGCTCCACTTTTTTCACAACCATGCCCATGGTATTATTTTCTAATGGTCAAGTAATTTAAAAAAAAATTGAAATAAAATTTATAAAAATTTAAACACGAAACAAAATAAATAGTTAATGATTAATAATTAAAATAGAGATAAAATAGTAAATTTACAATGACTTTTTTAGGATCCAAGTTTTCAGAACCTTGGTTTAGTTTGTGGTAGTCTTTTTTAATGTAGCCTATTTAAATGTATTCTTCGCTAATGTAAGACATACGTTGCAATAGAAACTTTTAGCTAGATTAAAGTAAATCCTACTTCCCACCACAAATATCATAACCCTAAGTAATTTTCATATCCAAATTGGAAAAGAAAACCACTTAAAAATGAAGCAGTACATGAAGACACTATAGCTATGTGGATGCATGTGTTCCACATAAAACTTGGGAAAAATAACATTCCTAACATTGTTACATAGTCTTCAAACATTATACCAATTCTATGTTATTTTGTATGTTACTCATTTTATTTTATATGTTTGAAAGTTTACTCTTGAGCGTGAAGATAAACGCGAGGACAAAAAAAATAAAATTTGGTGTATGCAATCCTACATTTTGTTTATGTTTTCTTTCCCGTATTAAAATTTATAGGAATTGCTCATTTTAGATTGTGTCAATCATTGGTTTTAACCTCCACATTAAAAGTGACTAGGATATATCTCTGAGAGGTTAATAAAAGCTTAGTCTAAATACAATTGTTATTGAGTTTTATCTTGGAGATTGAATGATAACATTAAAAATAAAATTAAATTAGACATAGTTAATATATTGGTCTCTTGCAAAGACAACATTATATATTTTGATTAGGTTTTACGGTATAGCACAAGAGCTTAGTAGTTTTTTTTGTTTAACAATAAAGCTTCAAGTAGACTATATTAACTATTGGGTTTATATATATGGAAGCAACCTACATCATCTTAGCTCTAGATCTATTACACATGGAGAGACAACTTTAGATCTATTAAACATGGAGAGGGATAAAGTCTATGTAGGTGAAAACCTTTCGTCAAGTTTTATGCTAAAAAAATATGTTTGCACCACAAGATATTTGATCCCTCTTGGTGCTTGATATATCCAGAGTTAAATTGGATCTAGATTGCTATACTTATATACTTGTAATTTAAAAAGATAAAAGAAAAAAAACATTAAACATTCAATATGGTAAGAATATAATGTTTTTAATACCCATTAACTTTGACTCATTTTAATCTAATATCTATGAAGTGTCCAGAAAATATTTTTTTTTGAAATGAAAATATTTTCTTAAATTTTACAAAAAAAAAATTTACATATCCAAAAATTTAATTCTATTAAAAACTTAAATACAAAATTAATATACATTTACCTAAATTTTAATAATATAATGATGAGTTACAAAATAATAGGATTGTAAATTATCACAAATATTTTAAAATTAACAATAAAAATATAATTTAATTCATAAAGAAAACCATTATTTTTAGTAAAGCATCACGTTGTATAGAAAATTTCTTCCTATTTGTATTTATCATAATTAAAATCTTAGTTTTGTCGATATTCTCTTTATTATAACTAAGAGTAGCAAACAAAATTTAGTTCAATACATTAAAAAATAACAAACTATTTTTACTACAATATTATTATTTTTTTTACAACCTACACCTTGAATTTTCATTACCATTAAAATAATTCATTCAAGATTTTATTACAATATTACGAGGAAAACCAATATTAAGATACTTAATAGCATAACAATATTATCTATTTTAATATAGATTAATTTAGTTTATTTTAACTTTGGTATTTATTAGGTGTCAAAAGGATCAAATTTTTCGAAGAGAAGATTTATTTTCAAGTTTTACGCAAAAGAAATTTATAAATAAAAAAGTTAATACAAAAATTAAGATGGATGTTTCCTAATTTTAATAATAATTGTGTATTATAAAATATTTAATAATAAAGAATTATTACAAAAGTTCTGAAATTAATAATAAAAACACAATTAATTCATTTACATATAGGAATGGTATGTTTTTGCGTAATCCATAATTTTGTATGAGACCTCATTTATATTATATCTCTATTTAAGGACAAGCAAATTAATTAATTATATATATATATATATATATACTTTCTCGAGATATTTTACATATTATAATAATTTTTTTTACTAAATATTTTGAATCTTATTATTTCCAAAAAATATTCAAAAATTATTTACAAATTTTATAATTATATAGTTATAATTTAAAAAGATATTTAGAAAACAAATATTAATTATTCTATATTTGATCCTTGCATATTGAAACTCCGCATATTTTCAGTGATCCGGTTCTGAGGTCGACATATTTAACCCTCACATATTTGAACTCAACATTCTATACCTTCACATTCTATATCTTGGGTCTATCAACAACATTCTATATCTTCGGTGATCTTGGATCTTGGGCATATTTAATTCTCGCATATTTGAACTCGCCATTCTATATTTGATCCTCACATATTTAAGCTCAGCATATCTTCAGTGATCCGGTACTGAACTCAACGTATTTGATCCTCGCATATCTTCAGTGATCCGGTTCTGAACTCAACATATTTGATCCTCGCATATTTGAACTGGGCATTATATACCTTCACATTCTATATCTTAGGTCTGTCGACAACATTCTATATCTTTTGTGATCTTGGATGTTGGGCATATTTGATTCTTGAATATTTGAACTCGGCATTCTATATTTGATCCTCACATATTTGAACTCGACATATCTTCAGTGATCTCATTCTGAACTTGGCATATTTGATCCTTGCATATCTTTGGTGATCTGGTTCTAAACTCGGCATATTTGATCATTGCATATTTGAACTCTGCATTTGATACCTTCAGTGATCCTCGCATCTCCTCGGTGATCCTCAACATTCTATATCTTGGGTCTATCGACAACATTCTATATGTTCGGTGATCTTGGTTTGGGCTCCAGTTCTAAACTCAACATTCAAATAATGTATATACTTGATTAGGGTATCTTCGGTGATCCTCGGCTTGGAGACGGCATATTTATCTTCTGATCTCGGCATTTAAAACTATATCCTAGCTCTGGTTCTACACTCGACATTCAAATAATACATATATTTGATTAGGGTCTCTTCGGTGATCTTGGATCTGTGGACAATCTTCTGAATTCGGCACGGCCATTGTCTTTGAAATTCCAGATCCAATCAGGTTTGTGATCTGCAATCAGGTTTGCTGATATTAGGTACACACTTTCCTTATATTTTTCTAATACATATTTCCTCATATATATTTTCATGTATGAATATTTCATGACAACTACTAGAGATTACCAAAAGCAGACCTAGCACGGTTACTCTACAAGGCCTTTATGAGTATATAGAGTCTTTAGAGAAATGTAGAGAAGAAAGAGAAGTCAAGCTACAAACATAGTTAGAAGCCATGCTAGAAAATAAATTTGCATCTCTTGAAAACACAATCCAAAAACAAATAGAAAGTAAAACAGAACTATTGGAGAATAAAATTGTGGCAATGAACACTAGGTTGCAGGTTATAGAAAAACAAAACCAAGATACTAAGCAAACATCCCAGCAAGGAGACACTCATGCTTTAGAGAGTCTTAAAATAAAATACATGATTAAAGAACTAGAAGAAAAAGTTAATAGCCACCTCACCCTAAATAATGTTGTAGATAAATTAGATATCAAACCAATTAAAGATGAAATGAAAAAATTAATAGAATTAGACCGTGAGCATAACAAAAGGTCCTTGAACCTTATAATATTATGTTTAAAAGAAGAAGTACATGACGATACTTTAGCCATAGCCCAGGCAGAATTACATAATAGATTACAAATTGAAACAACGTGTCTCACAGAAGCAACAAGGTTGGGAAGATTAACTGAAAATAAAGGAATATTAATTCGGGTAAAGGTGAGCTCTACTGATCATATGCAAGACATACTTAGTAAAACCTGAAGTCTAAAAGGAACAAGAATATTTATAAATGAAGATCTCATTCTAAAAGATCAAGCAGAATTAAGAAACGAGGTTCAAAAGGTAAAAGAAGCTAGAAAGGAAGGAAAATGGGCAATAATCAGAAATAGAAAAGCCTTTATTCGAGATAGAAACCAAAAAGATTGTACTAAATAGCAATTCAAAATGCTCCGGATTCTTTCTTGGAACTACCAGGGATTTCCATGGAACAGAGGCCCCAAGCTAGGTTGGATCTCAAATGATGTAGATATTATTTTGCTTGTTGAAACTAGGGAGCTTGAAGAATCTAAGGTGCCTAACATAGATGGATTTACACTATGGTCTACCTGGAACAAGCGATCCTCCCATAGAGACATTGGGGGAATTTCCTGTTACATTAAGAAGAACATCTCCCCCCATGCTAGGATTTATAGAAATTACCCTTAAAACCAATATAGTTCGATAGAGATCACTAATATTAATAATAAAAATACCTACATAACAAGATGTTATCTTCCCCCATCAATTCTAACTTCTATAAGAAGAGGAATCTAGATAAAATAGTCCTTACAATGGTTTGGGGAATGATATTTCTACCCTAAGGAATGAAGGCAATATCCTTTTAATAGGTGATTCTAATGCTCAAACTTCAAGCAAGAAAGCTATTATTCTAAGCAATCATTCCAATCCTAATCCTCTCTGGTTAGACGAAGACCCTACTCTGGCTAATAGGTACAAAAGGAGCTCTGAATACCTAAAGGAGATTCTGTTTGGGTCGGAGATGTTGGTCAGATAAGTCAATCTTGCAGACAAGACCAATCTCCCTAGTATCGAAAGATAGTCTAGCAACAAATAGACAATCAAATATATCATTCTCTAGACATATGTGATTTATAAACAAATACTATAGAGGTGTTAAGACCCTACCTTAGATCCAACACTTGTTTGTAGTAGCCAACCTTCAATCCTTTGAAAAAGTTACCTTTGAGAACCTGCAATCACAAACATGCAAATATTAAATAGCACCTTCATAGCAAATATCATAAATCATGTCTATCATGGTGATCAAGGAATCCATAAAATAAACCATACATCAATAGGTTAATGAGAAAAACAAACTTATTAAGGAATTTAGACTTCTGTGATCCATAACATTATTTAGAGAATTTTCGGCGAAATCACATAAATGATCATTTGTCGACGCGTTTTGAACCAACCAATGTGCTTCGTCATTAGGACAAGTTATTTGTATTAAATTTGAAGTAGAAGAACCTTGCAGCCTTTTCAGCCTTGATGTTGAACAAGCTCTTCTCGGGGTCCGAAATAGGAATTTCCTTTACTTTGACAAGAGTTGCACTTCTCCAAATGAGATCTTAGAGGTATGTAATCTCTCCTCATAAAAACTCAACTAAGAAGACTAAGTTCTAGCAGCATTTCACCTCAAAAGTATTCAGCTTTCAACGTCCTAAGTAACCAACCTAATGCTTCATTTTATAGTGCAAAGGAGGAGGTTACAGGTCCACCTATGAAGGGATAGAGTCCTCCTTCAAAGGGATAAGCTCATCACATCAAGGGTTAGCTACTTAAGGTATGAAATGCATGAACCTTAAGGGAGCAAACTTGTCACCTCAAGATTCTTTCTAGAAGCTTCTAGAAATCACTGAAAGTGAGTTCTTTAGAATATACTCGTGCCTTTTTAACTTTTACAGGGGTCCGTACCCATAACAGAGAGACAAAGCAGTAAGGTGCATAGGATACATGACCATTGGGTGCGGGACCATAGGTAATGCAAAGAGAAAGTGCAAAACTAGAGTTTTAGAGACTTTTGAAGGCTTTCTCTTATTTTCAAGGCTTGATATGAGGAACTGAGGCTTAAGACTTGCAAGGGAGGAAAGTATGAGTGGTAATGGAGTCATACAGGTTGCAGAATGACAAGATGACAATTTTGTGTGCAACAGATTACCCCCTCAAGTGTGAATTCTGTAATAGATGATGATAGAGTTTGTCATCTATGAAGAGTGAAGTAATTTATCATTTCAAGGATCATCCTGTGGACACCCTAGTTGGAACGTGTAAAAACATTCAATGCAAAATATCTATATGTGAACATATCATCGCTGAGGTAGGCATTCCCATACATAGATCAAAGCTATCTAGAAAACTAACTAAACTATTCTAATACAAGAATGATTTTGTAATAGGTCAACAATATAGACATATGTAGACATAGTATGGGTGCAGCCATCTGTTTATGAATAGTCTACTGTATAATGAATAAAAAAATTCCTCACAGCCTGGATGGTAGAAACTAAATCCAGGGTTTTGATTTCTGCTTCCCAAACTAGTATGATTCTATTCATGTAAATGAATGTGTCGAAGTAGAACATGGTAGAAACCACTTGATTACCAGTCAATCATGTGAACTATTAACAAGTGTGAGAGAAACCATTGGTAATGTCAATGGCTCTCAAAATACTCAGTACAATCCATGAAATATGAATAAATGAGCTGATGTCGAACATGTCATAGAATCCTTTGATCGAAGGTCAATGATGCAACCTATCATTGAAGGTGAGAAACCTACCATTAGGGCATGCAAATTTCAAGGTACTGATGATTTCTAGATCATATTTCTAGATAATGAGTTGAAGTCGATAGAAAGTGATCTATCATAAGCAAGCCCACAACACAAAATCATAGATCAAGTTTTGAAGAAATATATTTGGCAAGGACTAAATCAGAGATGGTCAAAATGGAAGACAGATATTCTGCAGATGAATGGTTTATTTGAACTGACCATTTGAACACATAACGACACTACAGATGGTCTGGTGACAATTGACCCCAAGCTAATACCCATAAACCGACTAAAGACTTTCAATATGGTTTGATTAACTGTTAGGTAAAGGATTTCCCAACCCAGGTGAACAAAAAGTGTCATGTTCAAGAGTGGTTAGCTGCTTTTCTAAAGCACAAAGTGTAACAAACAAGTTCATTTCTCTCTCTTTTCCCCCAACATTTCTGGCAAGTACCTCTTTATTTTTGACAAGCTTGAGGAGGATAACATTTGCTTGTTTATAAGCTCATCCTTCGGATGAGTCCAACTTAGTTTAGAATTCGAACCCTATGAAGGAGCGGTTTGTTCCTGTTTAAAATTGAACAGGTCCTTTATTGTTAAATTTTAACGAGTCCAGTATACAAAAAAATCGGTGTTCTTCAACTTTAGAGAGTCAGAAGAAAAACTTAAGAAAACTCCATCCGGGGTCCTTTTTCATAAATTTGTGTCCCTCAAGCTTGAAAAAGTATCAAACAATACTTTAGAGAACTGCTTGACCATTATGATCGAGTACTTTTCATAATTAGTAGCATCGATCCCAGAAAGTTAAAAAGTGATCAAAGACACTTCATTTTATAACCAATATCGAACTTGAAACGACAAAATTTCGACGATGTTTTCATGTTTATACAGTCAGAAAAGAGTTGTAAGTGGACCACCTTTTAATTCTATTTAACGAGTTAAAAAAGAAAAATACTCGACAATCTTTTCATATTTTACAAGTCAGAGAAGAGCTTAAAGAGGACTCAAATGTTTCAATTTTTGTGAATTTTTCAAAGAGTACAAAAAAGTGATAAAAGTACTCTTTGTTGAAAAATGATCAATTTTCCTGAAAAATTCAATATTCTGCACAAAAACTCAAAACATTACTCTTACCTGTTTAAGATAAATGAAAATGTATTTAAAAAGTTACCTCTTTAAAGTGAAAAATAAATAAATTAAAAATTCATTTATTCAAAAAATCTTATAAAAAAGGTTTTTCCATGTTCATTTGTACCATTTGATTTCAGAGTGAGAAGTGAGAGCTTTCAAGTAAAAAACTTCCTATGAAGGTTCTGGAAAATCCATCGATTAGAATTGAAAACCGTCAGCGGGAGGTAATGCACATCCTCTTTATCTTGCATTTCAACCATTTACATTTCCTTTTTAGGCTTTAATTTTGATTTTTGGAGGAGAAATTGGTTTAGGAAATCACTTGCGAGGGTTCGCAGGTGCAACACGCGGCCCTTGCGGACCCTGAATTTCTTCTACAAAAGAAAAAGTAACGAGTCTGCACTTGTTGCTTACCACACGTGTAGACCTATGCAATGTCTGTAACTAGTGGGTGCAGACCCTACAAAATGGATTTAAAAAACCTAAATTTCTCTAATCTCGCCTAAAATTTTTTGAGCTAAATTGTTCTAATGTGTCTTTTTTGCATTATAGGACAACTAAAAATGCTTATTTGGTGAGAACTCGAGCATGAGGATGTGGACCTTGCCACAATAAATCATCCACCTACATTGTAGGCATTATGACCATGTAGACTGTTTAAGTTATGTGCCATACGAGGCATGAGGCCCCAAGTAGACTTCTTGCAATGGTTGGTAGATAGGTCGAACATACAACACGAATGTTTAATAATATTTGGCCACCGACTCGAAATTGAGGTAGAGGACATATATTTTTTGACTAGTTTGCCGAGGAGAGGCTGGTTTGTTGAAGAGGTGGCCAACCTAAAGCTAGTCTCTGATTGGAGGTTTTCAATGCTCAAAGAAAGGACAAACGAATCAATATTAAAACTATCGACCATCTTGAACTTAAGACTATTGCATTCACTGTCACTAGGCTATGCGGGAGTGCAGCATTGGATGTGGCTACTAGATCCCAGATGCAGATGGTTGTAGACTGTTATGAAGGTACCATATTCAACTGGTGCGAGGCTATGTTGGCAAATGCAAAAGGCCAACTAATGAGAGAAAAGAACGGACAACTAAAAAAATTTGTATACGGTTTCATTGTTGTTAGCTTTGATCTAGAGAGGGTCCCTACACTAGTCTCACAACAACTTTCTATTGAGGTTGGTCTTCCTCGAGAACGTAGGATAATGCATTGGGTTGCTTTGATGTCCCGTCACCCTAAGGAGGGTTCAGAGGTTGTTCGATTTCCTCCCGAGTATTTTCGTTGGTTGAGCAACCAACCTTTTGTGATTCTGGACTTTCCATATGTTGGGATGGATTATCAGGGTGACCCTGACATGATTCTTCCACCAGGAGAGTAGTGGGATGATTCAGGTAAAATCATTTTCAACACTTTCTAAGTTTTAACTAATTTTTTTTTGTTTTTTTAAATAGTCCAAAAATGAAAATAAAAAGTTTTTAAATGCAGATGTGGGTCGACAACGACCAGCCACTCTCCAGCCTTACCGGAGGAGACACTCAGCTGTAGTAGTACCAACCCCACAGGACAAATCTACAGATATCCTGACCAATTTGAAGAATCATCTAGAGCGTTTGTCAACAGATATTCTAGAGACTGCCATAGATGATATTCCACTTAGGTCACAACGATATGTGATTAGGGTCCCAGGACCTTTAAGGAGGTTCCTTTGTAGGGTGGCTAGAGTAGTGGTTTCTTGTTGTGATCATCACCAAGGATAGGATGATCACTTCTGTAGACTCACACGACATTTTTCTCTTTTTGTACTATCATTTTTGCTGGTCATAAGGTGTTTTTCAACGTATGATCGAAAATGATGTATATTTTGACACACTTCTTCTATGCTACGGCATATCATTAATACCAGCCATCTTGCGTAACATGTTATTGAATGTCTTTAAATTTATTGTTTTGATTATTGGAAATGTCTATTTATCATATGAGAAGCAATTTCATCTGCTAATGTATTTAAATGTCTTGGAATATGTTGATATTCAATGTAATCAAATTCACGTTCCAAGAGATGAACTCTAAAAAATAATCTTAATAACACTAGATTTCTAGTGGCATAAACCCTGTTAAGTTGTAATACAACGAGTTCAAAATCTAACCTAACAATCAAACTCTGAATCCCAAATGAGATGGATTCAGATAATAACTCAATCACTGCACTATACTCTGCAATGTTATTTGTTGTTTGACCAAGGCTTACCCCATTCATAGATACTAACTCATCAGAGGGTGAATAGATAACCCAAGTTGCAAAAGAAATGGTCCAGGTACTACGACAAGCACCATCAACAAAACCAATGTATGTTTGAAGAGACGTCAACATCTGTAATATCAAGAGTAAAATCAAGATAAGCAAGAATAATCATAAAAGCACTCTCTAAACTAGGGACACTTCTCTAATCTAAAACACACTAGCTATAAATAAAATCATCTAACAAAAATCTCTACACCGAAGCTTAAGCCTAATATCTCTTCAGATAAAGCCCATTTCTGGGCTTACCCAAAGAGACACTGTCAAAATCTACCAATTCATAGGCCCAATTTTGCCAGCATTCGCTTAACAATATAAGGACCATGCCACATAGGTACAGATTTTTGAGCCCCGAGCTTATCGTTTTCTTGATCAGATAGTAAAACTAGGTCTCCTTCCAAAAAATTACGAGGTGTAACATTTCAATCGTACTAAGCTTTTATTCGTTTCACATGACTCTCGATTGCTATTGGAGCATTGTGTCGATTCTCATCTATCTGAGCTAAGTACAAAAAAAATTTCTCCTCTTTAGAAGTGGCTGGGAGTAATTCTATGGCTAATTGTAATGATGGAATTTCGTATTCAATAGGTAACACTACTTCCAAACCGTAAACCAGTTAAAAAGGAGCGAAACCAGTTGATGTTTTCACTGAGGTTTGATATGCCCAAAGTGCTGAAAATAACATACTATGCCAATTCGACTTATGAATACCAATGATTCGCTGGATCATGGTGACTAAAAATTTATTGATAGCTTCAACCAGACCATTAGCCTATGGGTAATGTGAAGTAGAATTATCGTGACGCAGGCCAAGTTGATTTGTCAGTTTAGTCATCATGATGTTTTGAAAGTGACTTCCATGATTAGTAATAATAGCTTGAGGAACACCGAATCTAGCAATTATATGATTGAATATGAAAGTTGCAATAGTTTTTCCATCTACTGAAAATGTAGGCATCGCCTTGGCCCACCTAGTAAAATAATCTACTGCTAGGTTGATCTACGCATGCCCCCTAGCCAAGTGAGGGTTACATGTAATAAAGTCAATACCCCACTTTGTGAAAGGACTGACAACAATTATGGGGTGGAGAGGAGCAGGTGAAGCACGCATCTTACGATAAAGAATTTGACAATTGCGGCATTTCCGAACTACATAGATACAATCTTTGGATAAGGATGGCCAAAAATAACCTGCGCACAATATCTTTTGGGCTATGGCATACCAAGAAATATGACCGCTATATGCTCTAGACAGTCATTGAGAACCTTTTCAGCTTCTTCATGAGTTAGAAAACGTCGGAAAACAAAATCTTCCCTATGACAATAGAGTGTATCACCAATAATATTGTATTGTTGGGATTAGAAACGTATTTTCTGTCGCTGAGATCGTGAGATTTCAGGCCAAAAAGATGGGGTTTAGAGATAAACAATAATATCTCCATCCCATGGATCAAGAGTACTGATAAGAAACAAGGATTCGTCTGTAATGGGTACCTCCACCATAGTTTCAGTATCAGTATCCGGGAAATCAGATATCAATTCAGCAAAAACCAAAGATTTCTTTGCCTTGGATTTTTCAATTCCAAGTCAAATTCCCGCAGGATAACTATCCATTTGGAATACTTGCCCCATAGCAATTTTTTGGTCAAGATATACATCATAGGGTTACAATCAGAAATTACCGTGGTTTTGCGTAATAAGATGTAGTGATGAAATCTTTGGACAACTTATATAGCTGCCAATGCCAATTTATCCACATGTGAATATTTAATCTCAGCCGTATGTATAGTTTCACTAAGATAGTAAATCATATGTTCATTGTTGAATTCATCTTCCTGAACCAAAACCATCCCAATGGTGGAATGAGAATCGGCGAGATACAAAAAATTAATCCTGGTTGTAATTGGGAGGGTGCAGTAATGGCGCATGGGTTAATGTGTGTTTAAGTGCATCAAAATATTTTTCAGCTATCTCATTCCAAAGGAATGGAGTATTCTATTTCAACAACCTGGTAATACCTTTCGTTATCTCAGCGTAGTTGGGAATGAAACGACGTAAAAAGTTTTCTTTCCCTTGCAAACTTTGGAGTTGGAAAAGAATCGAAGGAGGAGGTAATTTGAGGATAGCTTCAACCTTCGAGGGATAGACATGAATTCTAGCTTTTGAAATGACAAATCCTAGTAAACGAACCGTTTCTACACAGAATAGACATTTGTGTGGATTCATCCTAATTCAATAATGCCTACATCTCATAAATATAGCTTGTAAATGAGTGAGATGATCGGCTCTACATAATGAATGTGCAGGTAAATCATCGAGATAATGCTACACAATGTGCTTGATGTCATGAAATGTGTAATACATAGCCCTTTGAAACATTGCTCCAATGTTCTTCAATCCAAAAGGTAATTTACAATAAGAAAATGTCCCCCATGGACAAATGAAAGTTGTTTTAAGTTGATCAGCAGGGAGTATGTTGATTTGATTGTAACCAGGAAATCCATCCATAAAGGAGAACATTCATTACTGGCACAATCATCAGTAATCTAATCAATATAGGGGGTTAGATCATTTTTTTTAGGACAAGCTCGATTAATATCCATATAATCGATACATATTCTTATCGTCCCTTGCTTTTTGTTAACAAAACAATATTTGATACCCAATCGGTTAAAGGAATTGGATAAATGAAACCTACTCGAAGTAATTTCTCAACTTCAGCTTTAATAGCAGTGGATTTTCTCGGATGTATCCAATGCAAATGTTGTTGGATAGGTTTGGCATCCAGGTAAGTTTTAATTTCATGGAAAACAATTCATGGATCGATTCCTGGCATTTTTTCATATGACTAGGCAAACATGTCGCGAAATTCTTGAAATAGGGCTTTACAAGTTTGGATTTCATCATCCATACAGGAAGCACCTATATGAGTGTTTTCAATAATTCCAGGTTTAACTGAAATGTCAATAGGAACCATTTGAGAGATATTTCCAAAATGTAACACAAAATCAGGATGTAGCAATGGATTTTGTGGTTCTTTGACATAGTCAGTAGTAAAAATAGATGAAAAATCATTTTCAAACTCAGGTAAAAATGAAGATTGATGATGAAGGTCTTGCCATGGTAAATCATCAACAGAAAACATTTCACAAATCTACTCATCAGTATGAAGAGGATCAAAAAATGTTGTTGAAGATGAGGTTGATATCGAAAGTGATTCCCCATGAACGACATTCATTAGATCAGTTTTGGTTGAACAAGACTCAGAAAATGACTGTATAGCCTGATATGCAATTTCAAAGGCACCCAAAGGCATCACACCATCAAATGCATCCACCTCAGAATCGGAAGGTATGATCCAAGGATCATCAAAAGAAATATTGTTCGATGAAATCATATGAATAGTTGCAATAGAAGGTGGTACGTTAGGAGGAGGGAAGGAAAAAGTTCCTAGCGAACTTGAATCTTTAATCAAACCTACCCCAACATCCTTGTAAGGGGTAGTTGTTTTACCGACATGCTCAATATTATCTAAAGAGGCTGGGACGGACGAGAAATAAGTATGTTGGTCTATTGTAACGATCTTTTCATTATGAGGAAACTTCATAAGCCGAAAGACTGATGAAACAATAGCAATCATAGTGTAAGACCAACTATGACCCAGAAGAAGATTGTAATCTAGAGGGGCATCAACCACTTCCACATCTAGATTTATAGTTTTGCCTTTGACCCCTATAGGTAAATCCTGCAAAATACCAAAAGGATGGAACCCTCAGCCATCAAAAGCCTTTAGAATCATCGGAGACTAATTGAGTGTGGGAGAACCAAGCAATCTCCAACACTGGATCGACATAATACACATAGAAGCTCCCTCATCGATAACAATCTGAAAGCAAGGTTTGTTTTTAACTAAAACTGGAATCTCGATAGCCATTTGATGAGGTAGGAAGGGTGTACTATTCTCTAATCAAATATTATTAGGTTCGAATCCTGAATATCAACAACTCCCATAGCAGACAATAGTAATTTACGCTATGCTAGGCATGATTGCAGCACTTCCAATGCCAAAATTGCTAAAGGGGAAATAGCTAAGTCGTCAACAATATTATAATTCTGAGCAACTTTCACATGTGGATTGAAAACTGATTTCTGAAGTATACCTTTAGCAGGTGGTTTGATTACTAAGCCAGGGTTGGGTTTCTCAATCTATAGTGGACCAAAATAAGGAGGATTTGTTGTTGATGTGTTTGAATTAGAAGATTATGCTTCTCTACCATCAACAGGATTTTTACTACCATAATCTTATGATCACGTCACAATCCTGACATGAGACATCATCATAATGGCTTCTTCTGAGGCATTCGAGGAAGAACCGATCATCTTACTATCTTGATTAGGAAAAGGATCCTTCAAGATAGCAGGCATTTGAGAAATTTTGACAATTTTCGAAACCTCTGTCCAATGTGGGTAGTCCTTGATAAAATGATCCTCATCACAAATGAAACAAGGGTGCGAGGTTTATGCTTTTCGTCAGTAGATTCATTTTTATCCATTTTCTCTTCTGAGTTTTGTTTTTTTTTCTTCTTCCCCTTCTTTTTACCACAAGATTTTGATTTGGCTGTAGATGATTCTACGACATGGATATTAGCAGGAATTTCAGCGGAAGAGTCTCTCGTCGGGCAATCTGGTAAAGTTATAATAGGAGAAGTATTATTTGAAGATTTCTTCTTTCTTTTAGTGTTATCTGAACCAATCATACGATCATCGGCATGAGACACTGAAGGAGTTGCAATTATTTGACTGTGTTTTGGAGGATCAGGGATTTTTTCAGGTAAAGTACCTGACTTCGTCTAGGCGAGGTCAAGGTACTAAGCCTGAGCAATGAATTTCTCTTCAGTAACAACTCCTGCCTTAGTTACATCTTCAGTGATTTTAGGTAACACTGATTTAATGAACCATTCTCCTAAAATTTGATCCGGAATGAAAACATTCACCAAACGTCGTCTATGTCACCATTCATGAATATGATCAGAAATATATGTAGACGTGGATTGTTTTAGTGAAGTGAACAATTTTGTGCCATTGTCGTATTTGACAAGTAATTCAAAATGAGTTAAGAAAGAAGTGGCTAATAGAATAAAATTATAAAAAGATCCTCATGGTAACTCAATGTACCATTTGGCAGCAAGACCAATCAGAGTTCGTTGAAAAAGATGTAATCAAATTGAATCATCAATGATGCAATTAGATGCACACCAGAGGTGATAAGTGATAACATGATTTGACAGATCCTCTCCTGACTTACCCTTGAACTTCGGGATATCACTGGACAACTTATTAGGCATTTTCGGCCACTACGGAAGATAGTAAATCGAATCATTCATAAGGCATGACAAATCAGGTAAATCCAAAGTTGCAATAAATGGTAACTGATGGTTAGGGTCGTGAAAACCTTGGGTAACAAGACCATCTCTAGGAGGAGGATATCTAGGACAACTTGGAATTGGATTTGCATTAGGAATGTTATAACCTTCCAGAAAGCTAGGATTAACCGGACCAAACTAGGTTTGTTGAGGCTGTTGATAAGTATAGCTAGCGTACGGTTGATACTAATAAATTCAATTTTTTATAGTAGGACCAAATTGATACTATCCTCATTACAGTTGATAAGTGAATTGCGGTTGACTTGTGACAACTGTACTTGGACCAGCTTGTCCTATAGACATCTGGATCGAAGTCTGAACTGCAGGTCCTGACTGTGGTAAAAAGGCTTGAGGATTTTGCACTGATGCAGGAACAGTACAATTCAGAGCTACCAATACTCCAGAAATAGGTGTGGTAGATTGAAGAGAAGCTACAGTAGTTGCAACAACAGTTTGAGGTGTAGTTCGAGGTGAACTAATCGTAGGCTGTTGAACTAAACCAAGTGTATAGGTTTGAACAGTAGGTTGGACAGGTTGCTGGGTTGGACATTAAACTAAAATTTTTCTAGGTTGACTTGAATACTGCATATTAGGTTGCATAGTCTGTTGAGTTTTAGATGGATCCCACACGATATTCATTCCGAGGTATGGACCCATAAAAGGTTTTGCATATCAAGGACCATAACTGGGTTGAATGTAGGGATGATAATTAAGTGGTACATTTCCAACTCCATGTACAAATGGTTGACAAGAAGGTGGTTGGAAACCTTGAGTTGGTTACTGACCTTGAGGTTAATAACCTTGAGGCATGTAATGAAAGTGTGGCTGACCTTGAGGTATGTATTGAAACTGGGGTTGACCTTGAGGTATGAATTGAGTTTGGGGTTGACCTTGAGGTATGTATTGTCCCAAAGGTATGTACTGTCCTTAAGGTTGCCCCCCAGGTGATAACTAACTACCTTGAGGTTTCACCATAGGCGTAGTTGACTACCTTGAGGTTTCCCCCTTGGCGGTAATTGACTACCTTGAGGTTTCCCTCCAAGCGGTAACTAGCTACCTTGGGGTTGCTCCTCAAGTGGTAACTAACTATCTTGAGGTTGAGGATTTGGAATACTACCTGACATCATAAGAATTTCTTTTGCGTTCAACATTTGGGTTCCATTATTAGCAATTGATAACTCATGTTTGATTGGTTGAGGAAGTGCTCTTGAAAAAGTACCAGTGAGTGGATGGTACTCCGAAGGAACAAAAGGACCACCATACAAAAATGTTTCTGGTGTTTGGGAAAACATAGATGACTATCTTGACATATTCAATGGAGGATAATAACCTCTTGGTGTAGGATGAAAAGGAATTCAAGGCAGTGAAAAACTAAGACCTGGGTTTTCTAAAAAAAAAATCAATGATACGTACTAAGAATCACTCCTAAAAGGACTGTAGAAAATTGATTCACGCTCCCTAAGATTTAAAGTTGGTTTATTTTCGGTAAGACTTACGTCTTCGTCTGGGCTAACAAGTTATTCAATAGAAATGAGGCCAAAAGGAAGATTTTGGGTAATGATATTTACTACCCTAAGTGAACCGGGACCACTAAAAGTTGGAGAAGAAAATCGTGAAGTTGGAGTAGCAGTAGGTTCAGTTTCAGACTCAGAAATTTCAGGTTCTTCAGCTAATTCACTGGTAGGAGAAATACTACCAGTAACTTCAGAAAATGAAATTGGCTTAGAAATATACTCTGATGTTTACATTTGATAATCAGGATGAATAATTAAAGATGATACTCCAGCTTCTGGTGACCTAACTTTACTGTGACTAGGTGATACAAGAGCTCATAGCCCTTCAACATGACTTGTTGTGTACTCAGGAGGTTTCCCCTAATGTCTACAAGATTGTCTCGGTAATTCAGCCATGATTAAATATTTAATCAATCAAATTCAAGCAAAGAATATTTCAATAAAACCACCTAAAGTCTCTAAAGAAACAAACAACTGAATCACACACCTAAAAAATCTAAGAGTTCAAACCACACACAAATAGTAACTTCCCGTACTAAAACCACTAGTTGTTGATGAAATCCAATGCTGTAGAATTTTAATACAGAAAGGGAGTCGGAACAGTTACCCCGACAACCTGCTTAATGAAACAGACTGGCATAAGTTTCTTTACAAAACCATATTGAGTGAAGAGAACCCCCCAGAGAGTCCAAGTGAGTCTAGTTGACATCTGTTCCAGGTACAGTGAGACCCATCCTTCACTATCACCTTAAGAAATAATCTTAAGTTTATGGACACTAAGGTTACCAACAACAACAAATACAATTGGGGGAACAATCTATGATATTATCTACGCACAAGGGCAAAGTAAAAAAGCTCAATCCCCTTGAAGGCTCCTCAACATGATCAATCCGAGGTTTACCAACAAGTGACTCCAAGCTCCTTGCCGATGGTTAATATGAGGTTTACCATTTATAATACACGCAAATATTCTATCTTTCCAAGTGAAACAGACTTGATTCTCTCAAAGGTTCGGACATGATTTCGTGATTGACTCCTCTAAGAGAAGCGTCCTAGTATGTATCAATTACATTTATTTCCTACCGCAAGATATAACTAGTTTGTTTTAACTATCTTGGAGAGTTAATTACTCCCTACTCCAAGATACTAGCCTAAGCTATATTAGTGATAAGGGCCCTAGAAATAAAAAGATTATTGTATAAATTTTAATTAAGTGTTTCTTTTATGGGTTGTTCTTTAAGTCAATAGGTATGGAAATTAAACTTTGATGGTGTGAACACTCGACTCCAAAAACAATAAGAAATGCACCTAAAATGATAAGCAAATCGTTTTTTCTTTCAACGAATTTCTAGCTAAAAGAAAGAGTTTGAGAATGCAATTCTTTAAGAAACAAATCCTTCTTTCGACATGTAAATGAAAAGAATTTTTTTTTGTCTTTTTCAATAAGAACTCAAACTAAGACTAGTAATTATGGTCACAATAAATCCCTTTCCTTTTTCAAAACTCAAAACAACAAAAAACAATTTCTTCAAAAGAGATCTATAAGTTCTAGAAAACACTCAAAACTACAAAAACTAATCTTTGAGATATAAAACTTCTAAAACCTAATTGTATAAAAGCTTCTATTATTTTTGAGGACATTTTACTTAGTTGTTCCGTCAACTAAGGATTCATTTATTTAGAATAAAAAATAAATCAAAAACATCCAGATATGTTTTCTTTTATAAAAATTAAGTTCAAAACTTATGACAAATCTCGCTCAAAGATTTGCAAGGAGAAAAGTATATCTATTTCTCACAAAGAACAGATTTAAAAACCAAGTCTGACTCATCAAGAAGACGAAAAGACACCAAGGTAATCTAAGCTTTCTCAAGCTTCTGATCTTTGAGTTTCTACAGATACCAAGTGAAAACCACTCCAAGAATGCAAAACTTCTAAAAAATCATCTAAAACAAAAATACCATTGGAACTCACTCACAAGAGATTTTTGACAGAACAGATGCAGATTTGGGTAGACACTAGAAACCTTAAACGAAACCTAAACTTAACTGGAAGAAAACATTTTAGGTTTTTTTTTTAAAAAATCTACAGTCTTCGCAAGCTTCGAGAATAACCAGGTGCGGTACCGCTCTGTGTACTGAAGGAAAAGTGTGGAGATGCCCACACTATCTGTAAAAAGAAAGAGCAGTTCCCTGAAACTTGTAAAAAAACAATGAATAGTCCAGATTCTAAAAACTACCTAGTACAACACACATCAAGCAAAAACTAGAAATGAGAACAATTTTCTCAACTCAAAGACAAAGGAAAACCAAAAACCAAATTCAGTTCTCCAGTAGAGTCGCCAATTTATTGGCCAGATAAATCGATCTTACGGACAAGACCGATCTCCCTAGTATTAAAAGATAGTCTAGCAGCAAACAGACAAACAAATCTATCTTTATCGAGACATATGTGATCTATAAACAAATACTGTATAGGTGTTAAAGCCATACCTTATATCCAATGCTTGTTTCCAGTAACCATCCTTCAATCCTTTGAAGAAGTTACCTTTAAGAACCTGCAATCACAAACAAGCAAACATTAAATAGAACTTGCATAGAAAATATCATAAATCATGTCTATCATGGTGATCAAGGAGTCCATAAAATAAACCATACATCAACAGCTTATTGAGAGAAACACACTTATTTGTATTAACTTTGAAGTAGAAGAACCTTACAACCCTTTCAGCCTTGATGTTGAACAAGCTCGTCCTAGGGTCGAAAATAGGAATTTCCTTTGCTTTGACAAGCCTTGTACGTCTCCAAATGAGATCTTAGAGATATGTAATCTCTCCTCATAAAAACTCAACTAAGAAGACTAAGTTCTAGCAGCATTTCACCTCAAAAATATTCAGCTTTCAACCTCCCAAGTAACCAGCCCAATGCTTCATTTTATAGTGCAGAGGATGAGGTTATATGTGCACCTATGAAGAGATAGAGTCCTCTTTCGATGGGATAAGCTCCGCAAATCAAGGGGTTAGCTCCTTAAGGTATGGGATTCATGAACCTTAACAGAGCGAACTTGCCACCTCAATATTCCTTCTAGAAGCTTCTAGAAATGAATGAAAGTGAGTTTTTTAGAACATACTCATGCCTTTTTAACTTTTACAGGGGTCTGCACCCATAACACAGAGACAAAGTGGTCAGGTGCACAAGAGACGTGACCATTGGGTGCGGGACCGCAGGTAATGTAAAGAGAACGTGCGTTACCAGAGTTTTAGATACTTTTGAGGGCTTTCTCTTATTTTCAAGGCTTGATATGAGGAACTGATGCTTAAGACTTGCAAAGGAGGAAAGTATGAGTGGTGATGGACTCACACAGATTGCAAAATGTCAAGGTGACAATTTTTTGTGCAACAGGGGCTAGTCAAGCTCTGTAGGGCTTATGATCTAATAATTTGCAACAATATAAAGAAGTGGCCCAATTCTAGCCAGATGAGCTGCATCCATGGGCTTGGAAGCAGCATGGTAGACTTGTTATTTCTGATCTCTATTTATACAATGAAATAAAAAATTTTGACATCTTAAATGACCACAAGCTTGACTCTGATCATAGTCCTTTACTTATAACTCTCAATTTTGTCATGCATAGAGATCCCATAGAAAATAATCCTTATAGCCAAAATAAATTAATTTTTGATAGAAATAAAAATGATCTCTTTCTAAATGAATTAAAAACTAATTTGCTTCATTTATCTAGTATAGATAACACATAAGACCTTTATCATAATTTTACTACAACCCTCTCATATTCTATTAACAAGTTCTCAATTGAAGTTTCAAATAATAAAAGAAATACCAAAACAAACCCATGGTATGACAAAGATTGTAAAAGTGTGAGGAGAGAAATTAAGGAAGTTGTTGATGAATCTCTTAAAATTGGCAAGATAAAAATATATAAAGACCTAACTAGAAGGAAAAAGAGGCAGTACATTCGTAAAAGACAAGAGAATCTCTTACACCTCCCTAAGGTAGCTCCTAAGAAATTTTGTAGGCAGATTTTGACTAGGAAAACTAAAGATAATAATAAAATTGCTTTACACAATTGGAATTACTATCATAAAAAGCTTTATGAATCTCTAAATGTCATGGATAACTTTGAAACCCTGCACACAACAAAAGAAGTTTTCTCTCTAGAAGACATTGATTTTGGGGTTAAACGCCTAGCTAATGGGAAAGCTAAGGACGTTGAAGGTTACTAGTCAAAAACCTTAAAAATTGGAGGCCCTTTCCTCATCCCCCGCATTGACAAGATTTTCAATCAAACAGTCAAGCAAGGGTTCCCTAAGCTATGGATTGAGAGCCTCATTACCCCTATTTCTAAAAGTGGGGATACAAATAACCCCTCTAATTATCAGACAATTATGGTCAACCCTTTCTTAGCCAAGTTATATGGTAGTATTTTAGAAAAGAAGTTGACCATATGGCTTGAAAGTGAAGGTAAGTGGGCTAAAGGCCAAGCGGGTTTTAGAAGGCATCACTCAACAACAGACCACATTGTTATTCTTAGGATCATTGTGGAGGAATCTCATAATGATAAATCCAATATCTTTTGTTTCTTTGTGGATTTAGAAAGGTTTTTGATACGGTTCCTAGAAACAACATTTAGAATAGATTATAAGAGCTAAACGTTCGTGTCGAGTTGAAAGCTACCACTATAAGGTTATATGAGAATGTAATTGCCAATATAAAGAGCAATGAGGGGTGGTTGAAAGATATGAAGTGTAATATCATAGTTAAACAAGGTTGCCCCCTTTGCCTACCCTATTGGGCATTTACATTGACAAGCTTGAAGCTTATTTAGAGGAAGCAGGATGTGCTGGCATGATCTTAGCTAGCATAGTCATCATCCTTCTTCTCTATGTTGACGATATTTTTCTCCTCGCAAGGTGTCCATCTGATCTTGATAAGAAACTTAGGCTTCTTAAGCATTTCTGCTCTACCATGGGTATGATGGTTAACACTGAAAAAACAAAAGTTATGATTATCAAATCCAAGAAGGACACCTAAGCTAATTTTACATATGACAATAATAACTTGGAGGAAGTGTATTCTTACAAGTACCTAGGAATTGATATTGATCACAAGCACAACTGGAACTATAGCATTGTGAAATGGACTAATGGGAGTGTTGGAAATAATATTGAGAGGTGGGGTGAATCAATATTATCAAATCAATAATCTTTTCATTTTCATTATCAAATTCATATATGCTACTTCAGTTAACGATACCCACGTGTATATGCAACTATGTTTAATGCATCTAGCGTATATCTAGTAAATGTAGGTTTTAACCCTGTACAGAAATTACCTGCATACAAATTCTAAAATAAGGAAAATAAACAATGCGAGAGCATAACACATAAAACACATATACATAGATATTTCCCACTGGATCCCAAAACCGGGACTACCAGCTTGATTTTTCATTATATTCCTTTCAATTTTACAATACATATTTATACATGCCGAAGCATCCAATACCATGGACCGAAAATCATTGCCTCCAAAACCATGGACCGAAAACCATAGATAGGTTCACCCAACCTAATGTAGGTTAGTCATGGAAAGAATATAACACAACCCAGCAACCTCCCACTTGTTGTTTTCTTTCCATAGGGGGCCACAGGAGAGCTTAGTCATTTTTCTAGCCTTGAAACGCCCATTGTTTCTCTACACCAAGAGAACTTCTCAGAGCTCATAGATTTTGTCAATGCATCTGCAGTATTCTTCAAAGTTTCCACCTTTACTACCAACACCTTTTTTTCTTCTATCATATCCCTCACAAAGTGATACTGAACATCAACGTGCTTTGTCTTTGAATGATAAGCAGGGTTCTTTGCCAAGAAAATTGCACTTTGGGTGTCACAGTCTATCCTTATAGCTCCCTGCACTAACCCCATACTTGAACAAAATCTCTAAAACCAAACTGCTTCCTTGCTTGCATGAGTGGCTGCCATGTATTTTGCCTCTGTAGTTGATAGTGCCACT